>JASPKZ010003069.1:107500-277500 GCA_030220185.1 Diploptera punctata | reverse complement strand
GCATTACAGAGACTCTTGACGTCCGAACTCCTTTCAAAACAAGTTAAACTGAAAATATATTATAATATTATTCTACCAGTTATATTATATGGATGAGAAACATGGACTCTTACTTTAAGGGAGGAAAGGAGATTACGAGTATTTGAGAATAAAGTACTTAGAAAAAATTTTCGACCAAAGAGAGATGAACAGACAGGTGAATGGAGAAGACTTCATAACAGTGAATTACATGGTCTTTATAGGAAGCCAGATATAATAAGAACAGTTAAGTCTCGTAGAATGCGATGGGCAGGACATGTGGCACGAATTGGGAATGAAAGATGTGCATGGAAGCTTCTTGTAGGAAAACCAGAGGGAAAACACCCAGTTGGTAGACCAAGAATGAGGTGGGTAAAACATTAAACAAGATTTGAGGGAAGTAGATTGTACAGGGAATGATTGGAAAACATTAGCTCAGGATAGGGAAGTATGGAAAGCTGATGTCCGCGCAGCAATGACCTACGGGTTCGATAGTGCCAGTGAGTTAGTTAGTTAGTTAGTTAGTTAGTTAATTATTTAGTTAGTTAGTAGGGAAAATTAATCAACTCAATATTGAACCTCCTAAAACACATTCAGGGGACCTTGTTATTGTGCAATGCTATATATATATATATATATATATATGATATGAAAATAAAAAAAGAATGCTTGAGTCGGGATTTGAACTCGAGTTCAAATCCCGACTCAAGCATTCTTTTTTCTTTTCATATCATATTTGCCTTCATTGCCAAATGTCAAAAATATATTTATAATATCTATATATATATATATATATATATATATATATATATATATATACTCTGAAACTTTGTAAACAATTTTTTGAAAATCATCTATATTTTTTTACGATTTTATAAGGTAAATATGGGGTAATATAGGACTTGTTAAAATGAAAAACAAGTGCATATTTGTGTGACGTGTTAATGAAAGACGATGTTGTGATAGGAAACAAGTAGCAGATCACAGAAGCCATTAGCAGGGCTCCTGATATCACACAGCCGGTCACGACTCAGCCTCGATTAATAGAAATAGACCGTTAATAACAGAGCAGATCGCCGCGGACTTGGCATTTCTACACTGTCATGCTTACAGCATTATATCACTTTGTCTTATTTTTCTATGAGCTCTACGCTGACTTGGAAAATGGTTCTACCACATGAAAAGTCTTCCTTCAACAATGTGAACAGATCAAACCGGCATCACTCCAAATTTAATCAAGTATGCGTATCTTTGGTCGTCTGTTATCTATATTATACTAGCTAATACCCGGCGTGCGCTGCTTTTTCCTAAATAAATGTTAATGTGTTTTTGTCACCAGATTTGAACTGCTATGCTTGCCGGGGAATCAGGTTATCCCGATATTCTTGGCATCAATGAAAGACAAAAACGGTAATTGTGAGTTATCCGTAGAAGATAAACATATGCTGTCGCGGACTTTTTTGTAGAGTTTTTTGAGATATTCAATTCCATGTACAATAATTTGGTGCATTTCTTATGGTTTAGGCAGCGTAAGCCATTTAAGCGTCAAAATAGGGACTTTGTTTCACTTTTTCACTTCAAAGAGAGATTTTAGTGGTGAAGGGGTTGAGTATTACAACTCTCTTATAGCCTATGTTCATCCCCGAAATCTCCTGAACATTTTTCAAAAAGCTCCATCTCAATCGGATGAACGGTATGGCAGAGCACGCTTGTCCGGGAATCGACTTAACCCGATCTTCTTGGCATCAATGAAAAGACAAAAACTGTTATCGTGAGTTATCGGTAAAAGATAAACATACGCTGTCGCGAACTTTTCTGTAGAGTTTTTTGAGATATTAAATTATGTGTACATTAATTTGGTGTATTTGTTATGGTTTAGGCAGCGTAAGCCATTTAAGCATCAAAATAGGAACTTTTTCCACGTTTTTCACTACAAAGGGTGATTTTAGTAGTGAAGGGTTGAGTATTACAACTCTCTTATAGCCTATGATCATCCCCGGAATCTCCTGAACATTTTTCAAAAAGCTCCATCTCAATCGGATGAACGGTATGGCAGAGCACGCTTGTCCGGGAATCGACTTAACCCGATCTTCTTGGCATCAATGAAAAGACAAAAATGGTTATCGTGAGTTATCGGTAAAAGATAAACATATGCTGTCGCGGACTTTTATCTAGAGTTTTTTGAGATATTCAATTATGTGTACATTAATTTGGTGTATTTGTTATGGTTTAGGCAGCATAAGCCAGTTAAGCTTCAAAATAGGGACTTTATTTCACGTTTTTCACAACAAAGGGTGATTTTTAGAGGTGAAAGGGTTGAATATCACAACTCTACCTTAAAGCCTATGTTCATCCCGGAAATCTCCTGAGCATTTTTCAAAAAAATCCTATCAAAATCGGATCAACGGTATGGCCGCGCAGATAATACGAACAAACAAATATTTATTTTTATATTTATTAGATTACAATATATCTTAAAGCATGTGACATTATTATTGCTTTGCTTCCATATACCTATATTCGGTTATGTTTTGTGTATATTAGTATAATACCAGCTGAAATACTGGCCTTATTATAGAATTATTCTGATATGCCTAACTTCGGTGGCCTCTTACATATAGTGTGCGTATAGTTGTGTGGTTATGTATATATAAAAATACTAGCCTCAAATATCTGAAATTATTCTTATTTTACTCCGATAGATGTACGAGTAACTTGGGTTGCACTTGCCGTAAAGTAAAATCATAGAAGTCGGCAATAGCAAAAAAAAAAAAATGGAGTTTTCGATGCTATAGAAATCTGAAATTTGCTTGCTATTGTGAAATCCTTAATCCCTTACCTGAAAAGAAATTCTGGCATAATATATTAAAAGAAACAAAAATTGTCATTAAAATGATTCAAGGGCACCCAGCACTTATTTGGGTTAAAAAATGTCGATTTTTTCTTTTTTCTTAAAAAATCCAGGAAGGTTTATTTTATCGATGTGTAATATTATTTTGCTGATTTTGGACATTTAAACCAACATGAATTGATTTTTATAAATTGCGTCTCTGTGTTCTGCTAATACTGTGCACATTATTTGTTTTTTTGCATTTTCCCGTAACTTATATTTTTTTCATATTTAGGTACATTTTCTCTGCAACTATCAAAGATAAGAGAACAGTGTTTGGCATGGATATGCAGTTTAAAGATCTCTATAACAATAAAGCAAATTTATCTTTATGCTATTGATAGTGTTTGAAATTTTAAAAAATGTATGCGAAATTTTTAACAAAAAAATTGAAATATATATACAGTCAATATGCCCATTTCACCAATTAATGTTTTAAAATGGTCAACAAGTTTCCACAGCCAAGCTGTCATTCTCAAGACCAGATATTGACTGAAGACAAAATTGATAATAAATAAATTATTATAAATAAATTTATTTATTATCAATGTTGTCTTCAGTCAATATCTGGTCTTGAGAATGACAGCTTGGCTGTGGAAACTTGTTGACCATTTTAAAACATTAATTGGTGAAGTGGGCATATTGACTGTATATATATTTTAATATTTTATCACCAAGAAGATCACTTGTGTATTAAAAAAAATGGTCTTTGAATTTGTTTTAAATAAATCAAAATCCATATTTATTATTGTCACATGAACTATGGACAATAACATATTCAATTTTGGAAACAATTGGATAAATAGTTTTTGAGAAAATTGTACCAAGACAATACTTTTAAGAAGTTGGATTTTTCTTCTTCATCGGCTTTCCTCCACTTATAGGTTTGCCGTCTTCAGTTTTCATTTATCTCTATCATTCCAATCTCCCTCTTCCAAATTCCTATCATCCATTTAGTTCTGACGTAAGTTTTCCATTTCCATTTTGGTCTGCCACCAGGGGGTGTCTATTGGTATATATTTTTTGGCCATCTTTCATTTTCCATTCTTTGTACATGGCCATACCATTTAAGTGTTTGATTTTCAACCCTCTTAACACATGTGGTAACATTCATTTCTCTACAAAGGAATTCATTTCTTGTTTTATCCTGTCTTATTTTTTGGAGGCTTCTTCTAAAATAATCAAATTCAACTGTTCTAATTTTATTCTTTTCTAATTCCGTCAAAGACCAAGTTTCACTTCCAAATGACAAAATATTCTGTATTATGCTCTTATAAATTTTCATTTAATTTCCTTTGTAATATTTTTGTTCCAAACTATTCCATGTAATGTCTTAGTTGCATTTTTTGACACTGGAATTTTAGACTGTACTCGTACATCTCCCTCACAGGTACCTAAATTTGTAATTATTGACCCAAGTTATTTTAAAAATTCACATTTTTTTTTTATTTTCCCTTTTTCAAGTATGAGGTCATCCACATCCTTTCCCAAACACATATAATCTGTTTTCTGTAAATTTATATTCAGTCCCTATTTTTTATATTCTTCCATTAGTTTATTTATCATCTATTTCATATCATCTCCATCCCCTGCAAAAATTACTTGATCATCTGCAAACAATAAATACAGTACTTTTCCTCCTATAGGAATACCCATTTCAGAACATGGACTCTTACTTTAAGGGAGGAAAGGAGATTACAGGTATTTGAGAATAAAGTACTTAGGAAAATGTTTGGACCAAAGAGAGATGAACAGACAGGTGAAAGGAGAAGACTACATAGCAACGAACTACATGGTCTTTATAGGAAGCCAGATATAATAAGAACAGTTAAGTCTCGTAGACTGCGATGGGCAGGACATGTTGCACGTATGGGGAATGAAAGACTTGCATGGAAGCTTCTTGTAGGAAAGCCAGAGGGAAAACGCCCAGTTGGTAGACCAAGAATGAGGTGGGAGAATAACATTAACTATGATTTGAGGGAAGTAGATTATACAGGGAATGATTGGAAAGAATTAGCTCAGGATAGGGATGTATGGAGAGCTTATGTCCGCGCGGCCATGAACCTACGGGTTCAATAGTGCCAGTGAGTAAGTAAGTAAGTAAGTAAGAACATTTTTATACCACAAGTTAAGAGCCTGGTCTTAATAAATGTTAAAAAGAATTGGTGGCAAACTACATCCCTGCTTAAGGCCTTTATTCACTGTGAATTCCTCTGCTGTTAAATTATTCTGTATTTTTACTTTAGCTTTTGTATTACTATAGATCCTCCTAACAATATTAATTTATTTATCACAGATATTCATATTTCTCATTGCCATCCATAACAATTGTCGAGGTACACTACCATATGCCATTTCTAAATCAATAAAGGTCATATGCAGTTCTTTATTTTTTGCTTGGATTTTCTCTTGTAATTGTCTAATACAGAAAATATGATCAATACATGATCTTCCACTCCGGAATCCACATTGTTCTTCTCTTAAGTTATCTTTTATCTCCTTAAGTTTAAAATTTATAATTTTACTAAAACTCCTAGCTGTTGAAGGTATAACGCTTATACCTCTATAATTAGAACACAGTTTTTTATCACTTTTTTAAATAGGAGTAATGAACGATAAATTGTACGATGTTGGATTTTTTTATTTTAATTTTTTTTATATATTTTACATGAATAAATATGTCTAAAAAGTTAACCAGAGTGCCATTATGTTCAGGAAGACTTGTTTAATTTAATTTTCATGCACATAGTTAAGAACAAGCTGAAAAAAATATTTTTGTATGTTGCATATTTTTAAACCAAATTGCAAGAAATTAGTACCAGGGGCCCTTAACGTAGGCCAATGTTGTGCCGGTGAAGAGAGTAGCCTTTGCTCACTCAAAATTCGCAAATTCGGCATTTGGAAACCCAAAATCCCTACATTCCTTTTGTTTCTACCGAAGACTTTTTTTCAGTGACACTTTCCTCTTCATTTAAGTAAATTATTCTTCGGGTTGGCTGGACAGTTTTAAAAGACGGCACAATGAAGTGTGGAATGAAATTTGCGGCGAATCAAAGGATGTGGACGAAAGTGTAGTTAGTGAGCGGAAACCGAAACTGCATACTTTAATTTCAGAAACGCGCCTGAGCGACATTTTAACGCTGACGAAACCGGGACTGTTTTTTTCACGCGTTACCGTCGAAGTCGCTGATACATACTAGGCCTACACTTCGCTTTCCAACGGCAGCGGAACTACAATTAACCCAAGGTACGTAAAAATACATATACCGAACTCTATAATCTTCTTCTTCATCTTCTTAAACATAATTTGTAGGATTTTCAACCTGTTTATTTCCAAAATTACTCCTCGTAGGAAGACGTATTGGATATGAAATCACTGTCTATCCATCTCTTGACTGGTCTTCCTCTTGTTCTTCTCCCGTCCATTGGTCTATCTTCTTTAGCTCTTTTTACAAGTCGGTTTTCTTCCATTCTTTCTACATGACCCTTCCAATATTTTCGTCTATCTATAATAAATTTGGCTATGTCCTTAATATGACATTTTTCCCTAATTTCTGTGTTGTGTATTTTATCAAATAATGTTTTCCCCTCTGAATAGTTCTTAAGATTTTCATTTCTCTATAATCTAAGATTATTAATAAGTTTTAGTTTTCTTATAATGCGGAAAAACTGGTCCCATGCGGTTCGACATTGAGCATTACGGTGTGTGTGTGTGTATATATATATATATATATATATATATATATATATATATATATGTATGTATATAATGTCCACCGCTGTGATCTCGAGGTAGCGTGCTGCTTTGTCACGTTGCGGGCCCGGGTTCGATCCCCGGTCGGAGCAGTTTTTCTGGGTGAGGTTTTTATCGGGGTTTTTCCTCACCTGTAAGACAAATATCAGGAAAACTTTAAGGCCCAAACGGTCCCCGAAATCATATGGCTATCATCATAATCATCATTATCATAATCATCATCATCCTTCACCGGTTCGGAAAGCAAAGGGAAGCTACCACACGTACAGTTCCCTTGTAAAGCTGCAAACATAGCATGAAGGTGCTATGATTGCAGTGAAAGACCTGCCTTCGGGCAGAATTACTATGGAAGGATATATTTAATTTGGTATATATTTATTTTTATGGCAAAAATGTTCGTAATAAATCATCATCATCATCATCATAGTACATTCACGAATTTAGGCCATTTGTTGACCTGTTTCGGCCTCAAGAGAAACACCATCCTAAAGTCTTTTGAGTGGACGTCCTGGTCTTCTTCTTCCTGCAGGTTGCTATCTTAACATTTGTTTGGGTATTCTGTGATCTTCCATTCGATGAACATGTTGCATCCATCTTGACTTATAATCAGAAAATTTTGTTTTCTAAAGGTTCGATGTGTAATTCTTCTAAGATGTCCTCATTTTTTTGTGATCTAGTAGTGTGTATCCTGCAGTCCTCCGAAGGTATCTCATTTCAGCAGATCTAAGTATCTGTATATCCTTCTGTTTCAACGTCCATACTTCGCTACCATACAAAAGAGTTGGAAGAGCCAGTGTTTTATACACTTTCAGTCTAGAATGCTTTTGGTCTAACTGTGGCTCGTAATAAATCAATTTATTAAAAAAACAATGTCGATAATTTAATTAGTAGATGATTAAAAATTAAGCAGAGGAAAACTATTTAAAGTTAAAATAAAAACTACTAAGATAGCAATACGTATATATTCTGACATTTGTTTTTTAGAAGATTTATGGCCTCAATATCTTCTTAATGTGCTCCATCCGATTGTTTAAATTACCACAATCAAACAGGAATTTGCTGATAGATAGGTCTACCGCAAATATTTGTTTCTAAAATAAAATTTAAATAAATTCTAAGCCAGATTATAAAACCTGAATCTATCATCTCATTCATTATAAGAAGATGTTTGCATACCAGATTCCTTAACGGAACTTAGAGCAACGGCCAAATTGATTCCCACAGTTAGTCTATTAACATGATAATGGGGTCATTTTTATGTAATTTAGTTCACAAGTGAGGCGGTATTCACGTGAGAAATGTATTACAACTATATTTGATTGAAATAATGTTTAAAATACGTTTTTATTTTCTTATCATGGGAAATTCCAAGCGCCCAGGTTTCCAAGGAAGCAGTTAGGGGCCAATGCCCGGTTCTCACAGGACGGCTAAGATATTTGCACTAGATATAAGTACCTTTTCTATCACATATTATCAATCATCGAATGTAATTTAAGTTAAACAGCTTTCAGTATACACTTAACGGTTTCATAAATTGTATTTTTCATAGTTTTTGTTAAACTATATTAATTATATGAGTCGCTCATGATGTAGAAATCTAGTCATTGAGTTTGTTAACTTCTGTTTTTTTAAAGAACGTAACTGGAACGTCAGTTCAGATCCTATTTTAAATGTTTGGATAACATAATCTGACCAAAATGTAGACTTTAATATAAATACATGTCCATTCATATAAATTCACTAGCTTATTCTTAAGTTATATGCATGAAATTTATGTCACTAATTAAAAAAGTCTTCCTGAACATAATGGCACTCTGGTTAACTTTTTAGACATATTTATTCACGTGGAATATCAATAAAACTAAATATATGGTCACACGTAGAAATTCATTATATAATGGAAATGGACAGCCAATGACAAATGAGGGAAATTTTGAGGAACAATAATCACAAATAGGAATGAGATGCACAAAGAAATTAAACATAGACTCAATTCTGGAAATGCGTGCTATTATGCATTGCTGAGACTCTTGATGTCCCAACTCCTTTCAAAAAATGTTAAACTGAAAATATATAAAACTATTATTCTACCAGTTATAATTTATGGGTGCGAAACATGGACTCTTACTTTAAGGGAGGAAAGGAGATTACAAGTATTTGAGAATAGAGTACTTAGGAAAATGTTTGGACCAAAGAGAGACGAACAGACAGGTGAATGGAGAAAACTACATAACAATGAACTACATGGCCTTTATAGGAAGCTAGATATAATAAGAACAGTTAAGTCTCGTAGATTGCGATGGGCAGGACATGTTGCACGTATGGGAAATGAAAGACTTGCATGGAAGCTTCTTGTAGGAAAGCCAGAGGGAAAACGCCTAGTTGGTAGACCAAGAATGAGGTGGGAGAATAACATTAACTATGATTTGAGGGAGGCGGATTATACAGGGAATGATTGGAGGGCATTAGCTCAGGATAGGGATGTTTGGAGAGCTTGTGTCCGCGCGGCCATGAACCTACGGGTTCGGTAGTGCCAGTGAGTAAGTAAGTAAGTAAGTAATTTAAAATACAAAAAAAAATTAATATAAAAAAATCCAACTCCTTAAAAGTATTGTCTTGGTACAATTTTCTCAAAAACTAGTTATCCAATTGTTTCCAACATGTAGTATGTTATTATCCATAGTTCATTTGACAATAATAAGGTTTGTATGTGTTCAGATATGGATTTCGATTTATTTAAAACAAATTCAAAGACCAAATTTTGTTTCGTAAAAATCTGTTTTTGCATTTAGTTGAATAAGTAAAATGAAAAATAAATAAAAATGTATAACGTTATTATTTTTAGATACCCCGTGCTGATTACCCGGCGTTGCCGGGGAATCTACGCATCCCGATGTACTTGGCATAAATCAGCTGAAAGACAAAATGCGTTATTTTGAGTTATCCTTTAAAGATAAACATATGCTGTCGCGGACTTTACTGTAGAGCTTTTTTAGATATTTAATTCTGTGTACAGTCCACCGCTGTGGTCTGGAGGTAGCGTGCTGCCTTGTCACGCAGCGGGCCCGGGTTCGATCCCCGGTCTGGGCAGTTTTTCTGGGTGAGGTTTTTATCGGGGTTTTTCCTCATCTGTAAGACAAATGTCAGGAAAACATTAAGGCCCAAACGGTCCGCAAAATCATATGGCCATCAACATTATCATCATCATCATCCTTCACCGGTGTGGAAAGCAACGAGAAGCTACCATACCTACAATTCTCTAGTAAAGCTGCAAGCACAGCATGAAAATCCTATGATTGCAGTGAAAGACCTGCCCTCGGGCAGAATTACTATGGATGGATGGATTCTGTGTACAATAATGTTGTGTATTTGTTATGGTTTAAGCAGCAAAAGCCATTTACAAAAATCGATATTTTTTCACGTTTTTCACTACATAAGGTGATTTTTAAGGGTGAAGAGCTTCAGCATTAAAACTCCTTTATAACCTATAATCTTCCCGGGAAAATCCTGAACATTTTGCAAAAACCCCATGACAATCGGATGAACGGTATGGCAGCACATGCTTGCCCGAGAATCTACTTATCCCCATTGCCTTGGCATCAATGAAACATAAAAATGGCTATTGTGTGTTATCTGTAAAATATAAACATATGCTGTCGCGGACTTTTTTGTAATTTTTTTCAGATATTCAATTCTGAATAAATTAATTTTGTGTATTTGTTATTATTTAGGCAGCGTAAGCCATTTAAGCGAAAAAAATGGATTATTTTTCACGTTTTTAACTACAAAGGATGATTTTTAAGGGTGTAGAAATTGAGTATCACAACTCTCTTATAGCCTGTGTTCATCCGGGGAATCTCCTGAACATTTTACAAAAAAACCATCAAAATCGGATCAACGGTATGGCCACACATAAAGTACGAACAAACAAACATTTTTATATATTAGATTATAGAATGTAAATGAGTAGTTAATGTGAAATGAGAGACATTTTGAAGAAGTGGCTGAATTCAAATACCTAGAATAATAATTACAATTAGGAATGATGTGCACAAAGAAATTTAACATTAGCTCAATTCTAAAAATACACACTATAATGCACTACAGGAAAATTGATCTCTAAAATAACCGCTGAACTGAAAATGTATCCATCCATCCATCCACAGTAATTCGGCCCGAGGGCAGATCTCTCACTGCAATCATAGCATTTTCATGCTAAGCTTTGCAGCTTTACTAGGGAATTATAAGTGTGGTAGCTTCCTGTTGCTTTCCACACCGGTGATGGATGATGATAATGATAAGGATGATGATGATGATGATGATGATGATGATGATGATGATGGCTAGATGATTTTCGGAGACCGTTGGGCCCTAAGCTTCCTGACATTTGTCTTACAAGTGAGGAAAAAACCCGGAAAAACCTCACCCAGGAGTCTGTCCCGACCGGAAATCGAAGCCGGGCCCTCTGCGTGATAAGGCAGCACACTACCTCGAGACCACAGCGGTAGACATATATTAACATACCTTTTGGATATTTTTATATGTACATTGTATGTATTAGTACATAAAGACTTTATTAGACTAAAAGTAAGATACATACAATGTTATTTACAAATATGGGTCGCACAGGCAGTAAGCCGTACGTGCTGTTGATAGTCCGTTACAATAAGTTGATGTTTGGCAATAATATACTTAAAACACAATAATATTACAATTAGATAACAATACAATTACATTATACATTAACTTAGTTATGTATAATTATTAAGAATTAATGGTATTGCAATTTGTTAACATATTTATTTATACATGAATGAGTGTTGTTCTTATTTTCCGCGTTTTGTTTAGAAATCTACACAAGTTTATCCACGTTTCTGGGTTTACCAGTAACTCGTAGCATGCCAATCTTTCACGATTTGAATTTAGAAATCTTTCCGGTAATAACTGACGCCTCCAATATTCTGAATCGTTACATTTTTCCTAATATATGTATCTCGTCTTCAGAGCTCCCGCACATTCGACATATTCTCATTATATAGAGGGCACTTTTACTTCTCACACGCGTTTTGTAATATGTAATATTACAGCATAGTTATTTTATTATAGTATAGTAATTTAGGTTGGCAACCTCGAAATGTAGGGAGTTGAACTTTCAATTATGGTCGCCATTGCTGTAATAAGTACGAGAAAATGAACTGTCGCGCAAAAAATAATTTTAACAATTGTTGGTATAATAGGTGAGGTGATAATACTACAGGCCTGAGGAAACTCTTGGCATGGTAGGAGGTTAATGCTGCCATCTATTAAGACAATCGACGTGAGATACCAGCTAGCCCTGTGTGACGGCCGTCTTCAACCCCAGAACAAACATCTTGTAGGCCTATTCATTTCCGTTAAATGAGTCGGGGAATCCCCAGAAGAGTTACTCCAGCTTAAAATTCCTGATTCCACCTGGAGTCGAATTTCAGACCTATTGACTTTTAGTGAATTGTCCAAATCCGTGGTCTCGAGGTGCCTTGTCACGCAACAGGGTTGGGTTCGATTCCCTGTCGGGACACGCTTCTGGGTGAGGTTTTTTTCGTGGTTTTTCCTCACCTGTATGACAAATGTCAGGAAGCTTAGGGCCCAGCGGTCCCCGAAAATCATCCGGCTATCATCATCATCCTTATCTATTTCAAATCGTCTTTCACCGATATGAAAAGCAACGGGAAGCTACCACACCTATAATTTCCTAGTAAAGCTGCAAAGCATAGCATGAAAATGCTTTGATTGCAGTGAGATCTGCCCTCGGGCAAAATTACTATTGATGGATGGATGGATGGATGGTATTAGTAAAACAGATTTTTTTCATCTCATCATCATCATCATCATCATCTATGCAAGTATTAGGCCGTGTGGCCTGTTACGGTCTCAAAGAGAAATTTTCCATCCAGCGCATTTTTGGACGTACCAGCGATCTTTTGCCTTGGGGACAGTAACATACCATGACTTTTGGAATTCTATGAGTTGGCATTCGTTGAAGATGTGCTTTCCAGTTGTCCTGGTAGTTTTGTATATGGTTAAGAATGGGTTCTACATCCAACTCTTCCATAATTTCACAGGTTAACTTGTATAATGTCACCAAGACTTGGGTAAATCATCATATTCCACTGCATAACGCTAATTTAAGATTATTTTAAAATAACTTACAGTAAAAGTATTGGGGTGAGATTAAAAATGATGTCGAGAAATGTAGGGTGGGAAAGAAATCTTGAATCATTGACATGTTGACATTGTTTCTTGTTATGGCAATGCTGGTGCATGAGTCACTCTCCACATGGAACAAATCCTTACAATAATACATTGTACAGGACACCGTACTTCACTTTGTTAATACACAATGCAACAGAAACAGCAATCAAAAAGATTGCGTCATTTCTGTATTCATTCTATTAAACAGGTTCGTTTCAAAAATCTAAATAAAATTTCATTCAAGACATGCCCAAAATATTACAAAAGACCTAACTTTGATTCAAGTATTTATGAAAAGTTTAAAGTCCAATACTTAGCGATATTTTGATAGATTTAGTATTATTATTATTATTATTATTATTATTATTATTATTATTATTATCATTATTATTATGATTATTATGATTATTATTATTATTATTATTATTATTATTATTATTCTACTCAAGAAATCCATTTTCATGTCGATGGAAATGCATTTCTTGAGAAGAACAGCAAGATGTTTAAATTTAAATAAAAATAAATTGTCATACATGAACAAATGAATATTAAATATTCAATAGTACATTATATAAGATATAAGCAATTAAATTGGTATGGGTACGTACGACGAATGCAAGTAGAAAGATTACCCAGAAAAACAAGGAATGGTGTCCGCCTGGAAGAAGAAGAAAAGGAATGTCTCGAAACTCGTGGATGCAAGAAATAAGAACTGGATTGAGAACAAGAGAATTGTAGGACATGAAGTGGATGGATGGAGAGGAGTGAAGAAGGATAATAAAACTTTAGGCACATAAAGATCTGTAAACATTAAAAATCTGTATAAAATTAAATTATTATCGTCGTCATCGTCATCATCATCATCATCATCATTATTATTATTATTATTATTATTATTATCATTATTATTATTATTATTATTATTATTATTATTATTATTATTATTATTATTATTAGAAAGCAACGGAATACCACACCTATAATTCCCTAGTAAAGCTGCAAAGAATAGCATGAAAATGCTATGATTGGAGTGAAAGACCTGCCCTGGGGCAGAATTACTATGAATGAATGGTTATTTTATAAAACAATGGCTCTTCCAGCTCTACTTTATGGCTCTGAAACCTGGACACTTACTACAGGTAAATTAAATAGGATAGTAGCTGCAAAAATTAAGTTATTAAGACCTTTAGCGTACACTTTATGACCACATGAGTAATGAAGATGTCCACAAAGCTCTCAACACTCCAGCAATAATTGAAATCATTAAAATGTACCAAACTAATTGGCATGAACACCTTCTTAAAGTGCCAAACAATAGACTACCTCTGCAGCTATTCAACTACAGGCCCACAGGACGAAGAGACCCAGGAAGACCTAAGAAGAGATGGAGGGATCAATTTCCATCATGAAGCGGTATAGGCCAATGACCTAATCCATGACTGCAATTGATGATGACGATGAATGGATTATTATTATTATTATTATTATTATTATTATTATTGTATAATGATGGGATACTTATAATAATGTGTGTATATACACTGCTCAAAAAAATTAGGGGATATTGTAGAATAACCTATTAAGACTATATTTGAAGAGAAAAATTATACGCTCAGACCGGGACTTGAACCCGGGACCCTTGGTTCTCTAGACCAAGTGCTCTACCAACTGAGCTACCTGAGCAAGTACCGATCTAAACGCAAATCTTTCTCTATATACATTGTAATTCCCATCCACCAAATGCTGTGAAGCCATGCTTCTATCTTGCAAATGGTGGCTCCTTTATTAAGAAGACATATTTGGGAATTATACATTACAGCCAGTACGGCTTTTTCCAAGTTTTTATTATTGATTTCGTACATCTCAATGATGGATAAATCATATTTGAAGAGAAAAATTATACGCTCAGACCGGGACTTGAACCCGGACCCTTGGTTCTCTAGACCAAGTGCTCTACCAACTGAGCTACCTGAGCAAGTACCGATCTAAACGCAAATCTTTCTCTATATACATTGTAATTCCCATCCACCAAATGCTGTGAAGCCATGCTTCTATCTTGCAAATGGTGGCTCCTTTATTAAGAAGACATATTTGGGAATTATACATTACAGCCAGTACGGCTTTTTCCAAGTTTTTATTATTGATTTCGTACATCTCAATGATGGATAAATCATATTTGAAGAGAAAAATTATACGCTCAGACCGGGACTTGAACCCGGGACCCTTGGTTCTCTAGACCAAGTGCTCTACCAACTGAGCTACCTGAGCAAGTACCGATCTAAACGCAAATCTTTCTCTATATACATTGTAATTCCCATCCACCAAATGCTGTGAAGCCATGCTTCTATCTTGCAAATGGTGGCCACCATTTGCAAGATAGAAGCATGGCTTCACAGCATTTGGTGGATGGGAATTACAATGTATATAGAGAAAGATTTGCGTTTAGATCGGTACTTGCTCAGGTAGCTCAGTTGGTAGAGCACTTGGTCTAGAGAACCAAGGGTCCCGGGTTCAAGTCCCGGTCTGAGCGTATAATTTTTCTCTTCAAATATGATTTATCCATCATTGAGATGTACGAAATCAATAAAAAAAATATTAAGACTATGTTTCTAGGAACAGTATTAGATGCAATCACTTTCTATTACTCCAAAAGAATGTAAACAAGAGTTTGAAGTCATTACGTAACCTCTGTACCACACCAGATGTCAAAGAGATCCTGATTAGGAATATGGCAAACAAACAAAGCAACATTAACATGGGTGAAAATGTTTCTTTAGTATGGTGTATGGTCTCCTCGAACGGCCAGCACTGCCTCACACCTGTATGGCATTGATGCAATGAGGTTAGCAATGAGTTCTTGGAGATACGTGGCCACTCTTCCATAAGAGCAATGTGCAGCTCTGGAACAGTTGTGGGAGCTGCTGGTCTGCCTGCAATGCGCCTGCCTAATGCATCCCACACATGCTCAATCGGATTTAAGTCCGGGGAGGAAGCTGGCCATTGCATACGCTCGATACCCTCCACTTCCAGCATGTCGTCCACCAAGCCAGCTCTGTGGGGTCGTGCATTATCGTCCATAAAAAGAAAAGAATCACCTATGGCATCAGCATAAGGCACGACAAAAGGTCGGAGAATCTCATCTCTATACTTTACCGCAGTCAAAGTACCACCTTGGATAACGTAGAGGTCCGTACGTCCACCACTACTGACTCCTGTCCACACCATCAATCCACCGCCACCATATGGGGATCTTTCACGTACAAAAGCTGGATTGTTTCGTGTCCCTTTTTCTCTCCAGATGAATACACGCCGACTATCACATTCCACGTTGAATCGCGACTCATCAGAAAAAAGAATTGATCTCCATTCAGCATGCCTCCACCCACGATGTTCCTCCGCCCAGTTTCTGCGATCTCTATGGTGTTGTGGAGTTAACCTGGTACACACCATGGGCCTAAGGGCATAGAGACCACTTCCATGCAGTCGATTGGGGACAGTTTGAGTTGACATCCTGCGTCCTGTTGCTGTTTGAAGTGTATTTCGCAGTTGAGTTGCATTCTGCTGTCTATTCCGACGGGCTGTTAACAAGAGGTAACGGTCATCCCTTGCTGTTGTTGCCCTTGGTCGACCTTGTCCGGCTCTTCTGTGAACAGTATGTTCTTTGAAAATGATTCCAAAGTCTGGAAATCACGCTTTGAGACACCCCAATGGCTTGTGCCACCTCTTGTTGTGTCTGTCCAGCTTCCATCCTTCCTATGACCGTCCAAGCCATTGGTTCAGGTAAATCACGTTGTCGAGGCATCACTGTCCCTAAGGCAAGTCATTCACTAACTGAAAACTGGACTGGATTTAAAAACAGCAACAAAACATTCACCCCCACACCGCCCTTTCACATCAACAGTACAGACACTGCCCTCTGGTGTGGTACCGAGGTTACGTAACAACTTCAAACTCTTATTTACATTATCTTGGAGTAATAGAAAGTGATTGCATCTAATACTATTCCAAAAAAATAGTCTTAATAGGTTATTCTACAATATCCCCTAATTTTTTGAGCAGTGTATGTTCTGTGAATGTTTCAATGACTCCCCATTGCGACCTACTTTTCATGTTTGGTCCCGCGCTAGTTGTATTCATGATGATCATGGTCTGTTTTAAAATTACGAACATTTTGACAAATCGTTGTACGTAGGTGACGTGTACTTGTATTGTGTACAAGGAGTGTAGTATTAGCACATGCTTAAGTGTTTGTATTTAGTATGATGTACAAGAATAGTGATAAAAAGCAGGGATGCCAACACCCAATGAGAAGAAGTTGCTAAAACTTACTCCTAAAAATGGCAAAAAATTGTTAAAATACACAGGTTTTATCCTTGTAGGGAGCTGTATTTTAAAAGTTAAAAAAATGGATGTACCAATCTGTACTTCTGAAGTACAATTTTATCATTTGTTTTCTTTTACTCTACTGCAATTAATGCAATTGTAATATAGTGACTGAATTATGAATACAAAGTATATTTTTAAAATAAATATATTCTTACAGCCAATGATTCTATAATTGTGAAATTTTATAGTTTTCTTTAATATCTTTCTCTTTAAGTTTGCCCAGTTATATTTTTATTCTCTTCTCATTAGAAATTTTATTTCAATGGGATATTAGCCTATTTGTTTATAAATTACTTCTACTGTTTGCTAGTCAGAAAAACTATTACTCCTCTCGTATTGTATATTTAAAATTGTAGGCTTCAGCCTATTCTGTATTAATACATGGTCTATCTGAGTAGTAGTGCTATCACGGGATATTCACTTGTTTTATTTATATTCTTCCTTGGAAACGAAGTTACTCATTATGCTTTTTTGTAATGGCGAAATATGTCAATAATTACAATCACTTATATTAATAATAATAATAAATAATAATAATAATAATAATAATTATTATTATTATAATAAATGTATTTATATACAGAATTTTAATTTTTACACATCTTTCTGTGCCTAAAGTTTTATTTTTCTTCTCCACTCGTCTCTCTCCATCCAATCCATGTCCTTCAGTCCTCTTGCTCTCATTCCAGTTCATATTTCCTGCATCCACGAGTTTCGAGGTCTTCCTCTCCTCCTTCTTCCAGGTGCACGCCATTCCAATATTTTCCTGGGTAATCTTTTTTCTTGCATTCGTCGTACGTGCCCATACCAATTTAATTGTTTATACCGTATATAATCTACTATTGAATAACCAATATTCATTTTTCTTTTATGACAGTATTTCTTATTTTGACTAATTTTGAACATCTTGCTACTCTCCTCAAGAAATCCACAATAATAATAATAATAATAATAATAATAATAATAATAATAATAATAATAATAATAATAATGTTTTATTTAATCTGGCAGAGTTAAGGTCATAAGGCCTTCTCTTCCACTCAACCAACACAATTACAAAAAAAATATTTGACTATATGGTTAGACACTATACTAATTATAAAGAGTTAAAGATACATACAATGTAGAATAACATTAACTATGATTTGAGGGAAGTAGATTATACAGGGGATGATTGGAAAGCATTAGCTCAGGATGGGGATGTATGGAGAGCTTATGTCCGCGCGGCCATTAACCTACGGGTTCGATAGTGCTAGTGAGTAAGTAAGTAATGTAAATTTCATTTACAAGCAACATTTTATACGATATTATTACACAATATATATCTTCTTCTTCCTTCCAAGTATTAGGCCAAGGCCTGTTACGATCCTATAGAAAATTTTCCCTCCAGCTTCTTCCGGAAAATTCTCGTATAAGACTTGAAAGCATAATAATAGTCCCTTCGATTGGTTGCTGGCCAAAGGAAGGCAAGACCAGTGATGGGCCTGCCATCTTATAGCCTCTGGTTAGGCTTTTCTGGAGAAGAAAAAGAAAATAAAGGAAAGAAGAAATGGAAGAAAGGAAAGACTCCCTAGCCCTCGGATGCCCTAATAGCGACGGGGTCGAAAAAACAAGAGTTAACCAAGAGAGGTTAGATAGTAAAGTTAAAAGAGTGCAAAACACAAGTATAAGTGGAAGAAATGTTTTGCTCGGCTTGGGCACCTTGTGGTCGCCATCCACATATCCCCTAGATGAGGACCCCTGAGGGGACACAATATATATAAAATAATTAAATAACAACAAATGACTATTTAATTAAGGTATCTGATGTTTTAATGGTTAAAGAGTTAATAATATAATATAGGAAGTATAAAGTGGCTAAATATAATATAAAAAATGAATGTTTGTATGTTTGTTGGTTTGTTTGTTTGTTTGTTTGTTTGTTTGTTTGTTTGTACTTTATGCGCGGCCATACCGTTGATCCGATTGTGATGGGGCTTTTTGAAAAATGTTCAGGAGATTCCCGGGATGAACACAGGCTATAAGAGAGTTGTGATACTCAACTCGTACACTCTTTGTAGTGGAAAACGTGAAAAAATAGCGTTTGGACGCTTAAATGGCTTACGCTGCCTAACCATAACAAATACACAAAATTCATCAACACAGAATTAAATATTCCAAAAATCTCTAAAAAAAGTCCGCGACAGCATATGTTTACCTCTTATGGATAACTCATAATCATTTTTGTCTTTCGCCATATCAAAAAATCTATCGTTTGTTACGTAACCGAGCTAAGATACAGGCTAAAAACTAGGTTTACTTTTAACGCTTTGGTGATTGTAACTTATGTAACAAACAAGAGAGATTTTTTCTTTTTAAAAAATATTTTTTTATTTCCCAATACAACCCGGTTTTCTTGAGACATTTATGTTTTTTCTCCTGGCTTTGGTGGAAATGCAACCCACTTATGAGATTGAGGGTGATAAAGAAAATAAAACACCAGGAGAGTCCTAAAATCTACATTTAACCTAAATTCCAGAGCATGGAAGGATACGTGAATAACTTCTTTTAAGAAAAAATTCTTTAATTATTTGGGATGTCATTTACATAATGACAGAAATTTTGATAAACACACTAAAATACAACGATGCAATTATCTATGTGGCACAATTAAACGCACTTTCTTGAATAAAACTAGAAAAGAAACTATTTTAAAATGTTTCAAAGTATTGGCAGTCCCATGCCTTATCTATGGATGTGAAACCTGGACATTAACAAAGGCAGATAGTAAACAAATAGAGGCTGCTGAAATGAAGATGTTGAGAGCAATAGCAGGATACCAAAGGACTGATAAAAAGAAAAACGAAGATATAAGACAGAACTTAATATATTTAATCTCTGTGAAAGAATAAAATATTATCAAAATGCTTACCTTCAGCACGTATTACGAATGAATGAACAGCGCATACCAAGAAGAATGTATAATTATAAACCAAAAGGGAGAAGATTGTTGGGAAGACCATTGAAGAGATGGAAGGACCAATTCGACCTATAATGAGATCGGAACAGGCCATTGGGCTTAATCCTTGTTTTCACGTAGACTTTCACGGCCGGGGTTGCTATGATGATCTTGAAGAAGATTTTCGGGCTGTAGGCCGTGGTCGTGAGGCTTGTATTTCCCCGACGTTTCGCCAGAGACTGCGTCTGGCATCCTCATGGGTTGTCTTAATCCTCGTTGTTGATCATGATGAGAAAAAATGCTTGTAGTCTGACTGGGAATCGAACTCGGGACCTCATGAAGTGTAGACAGGGGCTCTGTCCACAAGACCATGAGGTTGGTACTACGTGGCCTGTGCGTGACAGTTTAAGAGCTCAACCCCTGGGTCGAGTTATCCATGTAGAAGAAACAAATGATGATAAACCAAACAAACCAGAATTCTAGCAATGGCTCAGGGGTTATGTTTCACTTAAAACTTACTAGTTGTAATAATGAGGGTTTTGTTGAAAGATTTTTTGAACCCAAGGTACAGCGAGAGAATTTCTGCAACATGAAGTTTGAAACGAGAAGTTGAAGTCAGGACACGCGGCGCCGACTTAACAAAACAACTGGTTTTATCGGTGCTTCTATCTCTTGTAATAAATATCTCTAAGTTTTAAATTCTTGTCTTTTTTTCTAAAATCTTGTAATGGTTTCTCATTACAATTCCTTTATCATATGTAATGCTAGCAGAATTTATAAGGTTATCCAAGAAATGACGAGCCACGTTCAGCGAGTAAATTTATCTACAAACCTACTATGATACCGGTATTCATTAGGACTAATAACATAAAAATGTAAAAGCAAAGATCATAAAATGTAAAGACTAAGGGTATTACCGTAGTCTTATGTTCTTCGTAAGACCGAATGGTTTTTAAAACATATAAAGATATTGATATGGAAAAATAAATTAAGTTACCAACGAATTGGCTTAGACAATAGCTTCCCAAAATTATTTCTCCTACCGTCCACTTTGAGAAACAATATTTTAAACTTACCATCTTTTAAAATAGTAATTTCAATTGCTGTGACAAATGAGGGAAATTTTGAGGAAGCGGTCGCATTTAAATACCTACGAACAATAATCACAAATAGAAATAAGATGTAGAAAAAAATTAAACATAGGCTCAATTCTGGAAATGCGTGTTATTATGCATTACAGAGACTCTTGGTGTCCCAACTCCTTTCAAAAAACGTTAAACTGAAAATATATAAAACTTTTATTCTACCAGTTATATGGATGCGAAATGTGGACTCTTATTTTAAGGGAGGAAAGGAGATTACGAGAATTTGAGAATAAAGTTCCTAGGAAAATTCTTCGACCAAAGAGAGATGAACAGACAAGTGAATGAAGAAAACTGCATAACAATGAACTACATGGTCTTTATAGGAAGCCAGATATAAATAAGAACAGTTAAGTCTCGTAGATTGAGATTGGCAGGACATGTGGCACGAATGGGGAATGAAAGACGTGCATGGAAGCTTCTTGTAGGAAAACCAGAGGGAAAAGTTGGTAGACCAAGAATGAGGTGAGAGAATAACATTAACTATGATTTGATGGAAGCAGATTATACAGGGAATGATTGGAAAACATTAGCTCAGGTATGGATGTATGGAGAGCTTATGTCCGCACGGCCATGAACTCACGGGTTGGATAGTGCCAGTGAGTTAGTTAGTAAGTTTTTAAGGAGCTTTCTTGAAAACAGTAATTACAATGATTGTTTTAACGATTTTTAAAAGGAGTTGAGACGTCAAGATCTATTTTTACTAGGCATGCTTATTATTATTATCAAAGTTTCTCTAAAATAATTTCTATTATATAACTTTATTGTTATTAATACTTTACTTTAGACAATATTTAAGGCCTTAAGGGTAGTAGGAGTTTAAGGCTCTCACATTTTTAGACAACCGACACTAGATTTTAGCCGGATTGTCAACTCTGCTTGTGAGCCACCTTTAACCCCAGAACAGGCGGCTGGTACTCATTTCCATTAGAGGCTGAGTCGATCCCAGAACCATTGTTCCGCTAGAATGTTTAGGGCAGTTTTAAAAATCTTGACCTCACCGGGGCTCGTAGATTATTGCCTTAACTCTCTACGCTATGGCGTGCTCCACAGTGTATAACATACTTACTTACTCACTGGCACTATCGAACCCGTAGGTTCATGGCCGCACGGACATAAGCTCTCCATACATCCCGATCCTGAGTTAATGCTTTCCAATCATTCCCTGTATATTCTACTTCCCTCAAATCATAGTTAATGTTATTCTCCCACCTCATTTTTGGTCTACCAACTGGGCGTTTTCCCTCTGTCTTTCCTACAAGAAGCTTCCATGCAAGTCTCCCATTCCCATACGTGCAAAATGTCCTGCGCATCGCAGTCTACGAGACTTAACTGTTCTTATTATATCTGGCTTCCTATAAAGACCATGTAGTTCATTGTTATGTAGTCTTCTCCATTCACCTGTCTGTTCATCTCTCTTTGGTCCAAAAATGTTCCTAAGTACTTTATTCTCAAATACTTGTAATCTCCTTTCCTCTCTTAAAGTAAGAGTCCATGTTTCGCACCCATATAATATCCATCCATAGTAATTCTGCCCGAAGGCAGGTCCTTCACTGCAATCATAGGATTTTCATGCTATGCTTGCAGCTTTACTAGGGAATTGTAGGTGTGGTAGCTTCCCGTTGCTTTCCACACCGGTGAAGGATGATGATGATGGCCATTTGATTTCGGGGACCGTTTGGGCCTTAAAGTTTTCCTGACATTTGTCTTACAGGTGAGGAAAAACCCCGATAAAAACCTCACCCAGAAAAACTGCCCCGACCGGGGATCGAACCCGGGCCCGCTGCGTGACAAGGCAGCACGCTACCTCGAGACCACAGCGGTGGACCCATATAATATAACTGGTAGAATAATAGTTTTATATATTTTCAGTTTAACGTTTTTTGAAAGGAGTTGGGACATCAAGAGTCTCTGCATTTCCAGAATTGAGCCTATGTTTAATTTCCTTGTGCATCTCATTCCTACTTGTGATTACTGTTCCTAGGTATTTGAATTCAGCCACCTCAAAATTTCCCTCATTTGTCATTAGCTGTCCATTTCCATTATATAATGTATTTCTACGTGTGACCGTGTATAACATACAGTGTGCATAAATCGCACACATAATTTTTTAATTTGTGATTCTTGTCGCAATGGAAATATAAATCAAGAGTGGAAGTGTGTGATTTCTTGAACGTGTTATTAAAGCGCAGGATCCAGTTATCAGGTGGCGATTAATTTTAACGATTTGAAGAAACTTCCCACAGGCCGTCTGTGGTCTCATTTACATAAGCGACACCACCGTGTTGTAATCACAGTTTAGTATCTCATAAACTACAATTAAATTGTAACACATTGTACAACATAAATCCCAGCCTAGGGATGATACAACGTCGCACTACACAGCTTCTGCGCATTTTAAAGCGCAACTTTGTGAATTAATACTAGAAATTTCTCTATAACATACAAAATTATACTCCCTCGACTCAACTGTGGTTCTCTAAATTTAACCCTTAAATTAGCAAAACACAAATTTCTTCCGTTAGTTATTTGAATGTGGCGGACCGCACTGAAAACGGAATCTTGTATAACTGTTATTATTATGTATATTGTATAATTAGACACACAATTAAGTGGTTTCTTTTTGTTCGTTTTCTTCTGATTTATTTAAAATGTTAAATTAATTAAACCAACTAATGTATTCAAAAGGATACATTACGAATTTAAGGGTTAAAGGAGACAATAATTTCTACAAAATATTTCATTTTTAAAATTTGTAACTCGCATAACCACAGTTGTAATTTAAATCGAGCGAGTTGGCTCAAGCGTGTTATTCCGGATATTTCGAATTCAAACCCCGGTAACGCCACCTTATTACAGTTTATCGTGATTTTCCACAGTCGTAAAAACAAATGAAGATTTTTTACTTCGTTGATGCGATTCATTTTAATAAGTAAAATAAAACCAAATGAGCTAACTCAAATGGTTTCAGCTATGAAAAAGAGATTTCAAGGCAAATAGAGTCCTAATATGCTGGCCGATTATTGTTGGACCATCAACAGGGATGCTCTACAGGCGAAATATAGCAGAAAATCGTCATTTCGTACTTTCTAGATGGGTCTGAATGTTCGAATATTGTGTAGTTACGAATGTAGACAATATTAAAGTGTTCGAAATTATAAATTCATGTCTCTCGGAAACCTTGCGTGATTGAGAAAACCCCGATATCATATTTTAATTCAGGAGAGAAAAAAATACTATCAGAATCACATAATTTTCTTTCTGAGACAAAAAAAATTTTTTTGTTGCTCAGTGTAACCAATTACATTACCAAATCATTGTACTGTACTTTAAACATCTTATGCAAAAATAATGGAGTAAACATTATAAATGAAAACAGGGATGCATTGCAGAGTGTAACCAATTACATTACCAAATCATTGTACTGTACTTTAAACATCTTATGCAAAAATAATGGAGTAAACATTATAAATGAAAACAGGGATGCATTGCAGAGACTCTTGATGTCCCAACTCCTTTCAAAAAACGTTAAACTGAAAATATATAAAACTATTAGTCTACGAGTTATATTATATGGGTGCGAAACATGGACTCTTACTTTAAGAGAGGAAAGAAGATTACAAGTATTTGAGAATAAAGTTCTTAGGAAAATTTTTGGACCAAAGAGAGATGAACAGACAGGTGAATGGAGAAGACTACATAACAATCAACTACATGGTCTTTATAGGAAGCCAGATATAATAAGAACAGTTAAGTCTCGTAGACTGCGATGGACAGGACATGTTGCACGTATGGGGAATGGGAGACTTGCATGGAAGCTTCTTGTAGGAAAGCCAGAGGGAAAACGCCCAGTTGGTAGACGAAAAATGAGGTGGGAGAATAACATTGACTATGATTTGAGGGAAGTAGATTATTCAGGGAATGATTGGAAAGCATTAACTCAGGATAGGGATATATGGAGAGCTTATGTCCGTGCGGCCATGAACCTACGGGTTCTATAGTGCCAGTGAGTAAGTAAGTACTTTAAACATCCTGTGCAAAATAATGGAATAAAAATTATAAATGAAAACAGGAACAATAAAGAATTGAAGGGAAAAGTTGAAGTTTGTTTTTTTATAATAAGAAGGGACTGTACTGATTGGAAATATTGTTTTAATAACAAAACAGTTTTTAGACATCGCCCATCAATTTGTTGAAGACAATTAAATATCTCCCACAATATAAACATTGCATGACGGGCGTTCCATAGTTTTCACGCAGGGAGGCGAATTGCTTGTTTTCTGTCTGGAGACATTTCTTGCTTTTAAAGCTCCTACGCAATAAATGTGATTCTCACGTATTCTGTTACCTACCTCTGTGTCAATTAATACTAACTTGAAATCCGACACGTCTACGTGAATTTTTATTCTTGATCAGATGAAGAGTCCAGGAAATGAAAGAGTTAAGCATGCTTGCCAAATATAATATTTAACCTTTAAGCAAAAGTTGAAGAAGTAAATATATGATTAATCTGTAGCAGGCAGCTCAGAAGATCCAAAGCCGGCTGAATTGATTGCTTTCATTGGCTAACAGATGACACTACAGGCAGTTTAATATAGTTGTAGCTTTGTCCTGCTCTGACAATATATTCACTATGAGACAGATAATAGAAAAGAGACGAGAATTCAATTTATCATAAGTAATGCCACGAGTGATTTCCAAATTATCGATAAATTCACGACTCACGAAGTGAGGAGTGAATTTATCTAGAGAATTTGGAAATCAAGAGTGGCATTTGTTAGGATTATTTAACGAATAAAATTAAGCTGTTTGCTCATAAATCATTGTTTAACTATAGTTATTTTAAAATATTTATATATTTAATGTAAACGGCTATGTTTGAAAACAAATCAGAAATGTGAGGTTATGTTCATTCACTGCTGCTTGATCATATTATTTATTCCCAAATAAGATCTCAATATTGTAAGAGTGCACCCAAGTGGAGAAATAATTAAACGCATCAAACTATATATCACAATCAACATTACGGGTTATTCATTTATTTTATTAGTAAACAACTAAGTAAAATCAAGGAATCTTTTCATTATTTGCTATATTCAATGTATTTGTTGGAGAAAAATAATGCTTTGACCTGTTCGAAACATTAAAAAGGAGGAGCTTTTTTTATCACAAAAGCAGGAGCTGATAAAGAGAAATCGATAAAGAGCGAGGTGAAACACGACTGCCATTGGTTGTAAAACAAAATTCATTGAAACGTGATTGGTCATTGACTATCATTTGTGGCATGAGTTAAATAGTCCACATATTTAGCTTTCGTTGATCTTGAAAAGGCCTTTGATAAGGCGATAAGAATAAAATTGTGGGAAATAATGAAGGCAAGAGATTACCCGGCTCAACCTATAGAAGGAATAAAAAGCCTTTAAAATATATCCTTAATTTAGATAAATAGGAGTTTCAGAAAAATAGGAGTTCGACAAGGGTGTATATTATCACCTGCATTGTTTAATACATATTTTGACGAGGTTATACGAAAATGGAAAAAATCAAGTCCAATAGGAATGCAAATTAATGAGAAAATGTATACGAATATTGTAATGTATGCAGACGATCTGGTAATTATACAGAAGTCAGAGGATGATTTACAAAGAGCCATTTACATGTTGAATCAATTAGGACTCTTTTATAATCTCAAAGTCTCAACTTCAAAAACTAAAATTATGGCTTTTCAGGGCAAAGTGCCATTCAGAGCAAAAATAGTAATCAATAATGAAATAATAGAACAAATAGCACACTTTAACTATCTTGGTTCAGATATAACATATAGCTATGATTGGGATATACATAATAAATTAAACCGATATCAAATGATGTGTGGCACCATAAGAACCCTCCGAAAGACTCGAAGGGAAACTCAGGTCAGGTTTTATAAAATCATGACTGTTCCTGTTCTTTTATATGGATCTGAATCTTGAGTACTTACAAAAAAAAAGATATCTCACACATTCAAGCCACTGAAATGAATTTTTTAATATCCGTAAAAGGATGTACACGCATGGATAGATTGCACAATGAATCAAAAGAAATGAACTGGAGATATTTTCAACGGTCGATAAACTAGAAGAGCACAAATACCAATGGAAAGAACATTTAGACAGAATGGACAATACAAGATTACCCAAAAAGATCAACACCTAAAAACCACATGGAAAAAGATCTTTGGGACGGCCAAGGAAACGATGGACTTGAGACCGGAACATTGACCTAATCCTGGAAAGGAAGAAGAAGAAAAAGCTTTGTAAATAAATTTTCGCTACTTCACAATTCAAACAGCTACTCACAAGCCCCAGTGGACCGTTTCCAGAATATTTAAACAAAACATTCTATTGATCAGATGGAAATCTAACATTGTATCACTACTTACTAATCAATACGGCAAGGACTTTGATGCATTTGCATCTTTTTTCTATGAGAACTATACAATGGTCAGTTAGATATAAATGCGTTTTGACGGAAAAACAGTAAATTGACATCAGCAGAATACTTTTACAGATGCTAACCTCTAAGATATAACATAGACTTTTCATATAAATTGAATGAGACTGTGTCATATTTTTCAAATTTCAATTTTTAAGGGGGGCGATGGGTGAAAGTTTCGACATTTTCGGTCAAATTTAGCATTTTTTTGTTTTTTGTATTAAAAAATACTACGTACCTTAAAGTATAAGTTGGCGAAGTTTCAGTGTCCTATGGCGCTTGTAAGTCTCCCTAATGACTGTAGGAGGGCATGTATGCTACATTCTAATTTAACTGCATGCAAATTTTCAAATTGGCTTTTTCACGCTTTTACGAGGGCGGATCGGAAAGTAACGCAGAATATATATTTTTTTTAAAGTTTAATAGTAAAAAAAAAAGGAAAAATGTCACAAATGAACTTACATCTTTTACCTACTTTTCGACATAGTCACCAACTTTCTCAACACATTTTTCCCATCGTGTTACCAGTTTCAATATGCCCTGTTCGTAGAAGTCCGTTTGGTTGGCGGATCGGAAAGTAACGCACAATAATTGTTTTTAAAAAGTTTAATAGTAAAAAAAAGGGAAAAAATCACAAACGAACTTACATCTTTTACCTACTTTTCGACATAGTCACCAACTTTCTCAACACATTTTTCCCACCGTGTTACCAGTTTCAATATGCCCTGTTCGTAGAAGTCCGTTTGGTTGGAGTGTAGCCATCTGCGCACTGCCGGCCGGAGCGTGGCGAATCACTAAGGTTCACGCGTCCCTCTTGGAAGAATGTGCACCACCTGGAGACATTGCTACGGTCCATACAATCATCCCCATACACGCCACGCATGTCCCTGTGAATTTCACTGGGTTTATGCCCTTTGGCCCACAAAAATCGAACAACACTTCTCTGTTCCTCACAGGTGGACGACTGTAGCATGCGCGCCATCTTTGTTGCATAGTTCAAGCTTCTCTCGCAAGAGGTTCACCTGAGAAAAAAATACCATCTGTAGTGAAAACTTCAAACTATATCTCTGTGAAATTTAAACATTCTAGCTGCAATATGAAGGCAGAAAACAATTATTGTGCGTTACTTTCCGATCCGCCCCGTATATATAGTAGATTTTCGCCGATATAAGTATGATTAAGAAAGTTTTCTTGGTTTTCCACGGCATTGATTTAAGATCGGCCTCTGTGCCGAGATTTCGGCATGATCCCATCATTATCATTCCATGGTAATGGCTAATAATTCTGTGCATGGATTTTGAAACAACGTTGATAGTTTTTAAAATAAAAAATAAAATATGTGTAGTAATTAAAAAAAATTATGCAGAGGATGTATATATTTTTTCTTCCTTTATTATAATGACATAGAAAAGTTAATGCATAGCGTTGTTCTAAATACGTCAGTGGTCGTGTAGAAAACAATTTAAACATTTTACTAAATAATTTTAATTACCAATACGCTTGGGATAAAATAAAGTGGTCAACAAAAAAATAATCTCCAACACATATAGAATAAAATTAGAGTTATCAACAAAAAGAAAATAATTTTACCATCAAAAGCGTGAGGTGCTCTATACCAATTAATATATTTGATAATGAACAGATGTTGGTAAATGTAAGCTCTCTAAGAAGAAAATGTAAAAATCATAAAAATCACCCCACGCTTTTGATGGTAAAATTATTTTATTTTTGTTGATAACTATAATTTTATTCTATATGTGTTGGAGATGACTTTTTTGTTGGCCACTTTATTTTATCCCAAGCGTATTGGAAATTAAAATTATTTTTCATTTTTTTAGTTTTCTAATAAAGCGTGTTCTTTTAGTTTTTTAAAACTATGATTTATTTTTTATTTTTTAGTTTTAATATTTTACAGAATAAGATAAAAATGTAAATATCTTTAAATTTGATACTATTGTAGTATGAGCTAAAAGTAATACTCTTCTTTAAAAAAAAACCTCCCAGCCGGATTTGAACCAGCGATCTATGGATTACTCAAATTATATACCACTAAAAGTTCACTGCTCTACCAACTGAGCTCTTACAACGATTGACTAAAAACTCGACAAGTCCGCAACCTATTATACCAGTTTTCATTTTTTTGATTTTCGGATGATTCTGGCCCAGGATTTTGAAAAACCAAAATATGAAATTCTGTGTATTGTAAACGGGTCTCCGGCTTTACACGTATACCAAAGTTTCAAGTCGATCCCCAATGTTTCTAAGTGGGTGAAAATCGCGTTGAAAGATTCCGTTCCATTGTTACAAAAAACACGTTTTTTGAGTTGTTTTGCTGATGATTATTGCCACTGGATTTTAGAAAATTTTAAATATGAAATTATTGTATTGTCACGGGTCCTCGCCAAGTATTACCAAAAGTTTCAAGTCGATCCGATTTGATTTTTTAAAGTGGTGAAAAAATCGCGTTGAAGGATTTCCGTTACATAGATAGATAGATAGATAGATAGATAGATAGATAGATGTAGATAGATAGGATTAGATACAGGTCAGTAGATATAATATTAAAAAAGCGTGTAACAAAAACTAGGGAAATTATTAAAAATTTTAATATTCACATTTTTAAATGGATTTTCTTCAATTAAACTCAAAAACCTTAAAGCCGTAGCAGAATGAAAACTTTAAATATCATATTACCTATTTAATTTGCATGAATTTTTATGTACAAAACTTCACGTATGTGATTTAAAATTAGGGGGTGAGTTGATCCGCAAAACAGGCCTCAGGGAGGCCCTTGGGGTAGTAAGGAGGTTAAGGCTCCCACTTTTTCTAGGACAATCGAACAACTGTATTATGTCAGCCGGGTTGTCCAGCCCTGCGTGACGGCCGCCTTTTTTTGTTTTTTACCCCAGAACAAGCGTCTGGTACTCATTTCCGTTAGAGGCTGAGTCGACACCAGGGCCATAGTGCCGCCAGAGGGTTTGGCTCAGTTTAAAAATCCTGACCCCAACGGGACTTGAACCCTCGACCCTCTGGCTTGTAGCTCAGTGCCTTAACCACTACGCTACGGCGTGCCCGCTTAAAATATGTAGAAAATAGAAATTTCACCCATCGGCCCCTTTAAGGGAGGAACATTTTGACGAACGTAGAATTAACTGCCTCTTAAATATACAGCGCATGGCAAAAAAAAAAACAGTATTTGATTAAAATCGTAGAATTACAAACCAAAAGAGAAAGTAAAAAATCGAAATAACTAAGAAGATATTGCAAAAACAGCTATAAATATTGGATCAGGAAGAACAAGACACCCAATCTCTCGGAAACCTTGCGTGATGGAGAAAAGCCGATACCATATTTGAATTCAGGAGAAAAAATACTATCAGAATTACATATTATTTCTTTCTGAGACAAAAAAAAAGTTTCCTTTTTGTTGCTGAGTGTAATTCAACACGTAAACATTAAATATAAACTTATCTTAAACTGGATTTTTCTATGCAAAGCATTCTATATAAAGTGGTCTGCCGAAGAGGTGCCTGTGCCTTAATCGAAACAGACGATATTAATGACTAGAGCTAGGAATTTTAGGTGCTGCACTTTTTTTTGTTACCATAATGTTATAATTAGCTAGTATTGCAAAGAAAACATTAAATAAATGACCCTAATTGTGTTTTAGTTGCACCTTTTTGCACCTTTTTTCAATTCTAGCACTTTTTTGCACCTTTTCTTTAATGGTAGCACATTTTGCACCTTTTCAAACCTTTTTTTTGTCTCCTTTGGAACATTTTATTACCGAAAGAATATATATATATATATATATATATATATATATTACACTTATTAAAATACGATTTCAAAAGTTGGTAACGATATGTGTTACCAGTCCACATCACATTACTTCCACTTCAGTGCAATCCCGTTAGGCTATTCCTTTTAAATTAGTTTGCGCCTCATTGCACCACAGTTATGCGAAAGCTATTGTCAAGCAAGGAAGGTTGTTGAGTGCGTGAATAAATGTCTGAGTTCAAAATAACATTCGACTAGAGCGGTCTGCTATTTTCCTGAGTTACCAGTATACAGTATGCCGAAACCGAAAATGAACTATAAACTACGTGATATTGTTAAAAAGTTTAGTGCAGATGGAATTCAGAGTGACGGATCTGTTATCAGGTGCATTCTTTGTGATTATTTCAATAACAATTGATGAAAAACATCAATGCATTCGTGTTACGCAGCATATAAGTGGTGTAAGTACTTACACAGACTCTTTAATATAAGACAACATGCGTGAATTTTGTGTCGTAGTTACTTGTTGTAATTGGTTTTGGTAATCTTTTATGATTATTTACATGGGAAATTTGCACCTTTTTGCACCTTTTTCTGCTAAATTAAAGCACCTTTTTTGCACCTTTTTCACCAACATTTTGCTCCTAAAATTCCTAGCTCTATTAATGACATCTGTCTGCTGAATGTAGAAACCGAAATACTGAAAGCGGAATGAATTGGCATAGACAATGTCATTATAGATTAATCAGTTACCCACATAAAATTAGACAAATTGTAGTTTTACTGACTTGTGCAAATGCATATCAAATTCTGAGCAATTTGCAAAGTTGCATAAATAGCACGATTTGATATGAACCAGATATAAACAGTGGTTGATTTGCCCGGGGCATATTCGCGCTTACTTATTATCTCGCAGACTTGGGGCAAGGCTGGTATAATCACTAACCCCAGTGATGCTACAATTTATCGCATTACCACTTTGCTGTCGGCCATGACAACCGCTGGGTTTTGTGTTCCAATACTTGTATGAATTAAACATGAGTTCAATTATAAATTGAATTCAATACTTAATTGAATATCTCATTTCAATTTGTTGGTTTTTTAAATTGTAGCCCATAAAAACAAACTGATTTTAAAATGATACTATGAAGAAACACGAATTGCCCAGAGACACAAATTATTGATCCGATCTTGATCTGAGTCAAAATACAATACAGTGATCTGATTCAAAACAATGTAAAATATAATATTATGAAAAGATAATATGGACTACAAGCCTGATAGTAAGATGTTAATTATATAAGTTTTACCTGGTAAGTCAGTCATCTTCAACTAAGAACAGGATCAGCATCCATGAAGACATAGAGATTGTAAAAGAAGCAAGAAATAAAGACACTGAGCAACAAAAAAGAAACTTTGTTTTTTGTCTCAGAAAGAAAAATATGTAATTCTGATAGTACTTCTTCTCCTGAATTCAAACATGATATCGGTTTTTCTCCATCATGCAAGGTTTCCGAGAGACAGGAATTTATAATTTCAAACACTTTAATATTTTCTACATCGTAACTACACAATATTCGAACATTCGGACTCGTCTAGAGAGTAAGAAATGACGATTTCCTGGTATATTTCGCCTGTGGAGCATCCCTCTTGATGGTCCAACAATAATCGGCCAGCATATTAGATTCCATTTGCTTTGATGTCTCTTTTCTATAGCTGAAAACCATTTGGTTACCTCATTTGGCTTTATTTTACAATGGACAAATGGACGAAGAAACGGTTATTAAAAAATAATTCTTTAAATCCATTAATTGAAATTGAATTAAAAAAAACTGTAGGTGATGGAGAAATTCCGAATACATATTTGAAAACACGATTAAAACTTCATTAAGTACGACTATTGGCACTCATGAGACTAAAATCATGTTACCACTGTAATCGAAGAGAACAAAATAAAATGTGAACTTTCTTTGCATTTTAAGCTGTAACTATAACTCTATGATGTGAATCCTGGAAATTTAATGCAGTGTTCTCTAAAGTTCTCTTCTGCTAATTGCAACCAGGTAATAGCTTCTATGACCTCTTCCCATCTGAATATTATGCTCCTATCCTGGCCATAAGTCTTCCTAATTATCTTCTCCCATTTTCTCCACCCGTTCCAGCTGCATGACCTGCCAGTCTTAAATTCCTAGATTTAATAACTAACTTTTTTCAAGTCTTCTCTTCTTCTTCGTAACATGTACGATTTTCATCCTGTTTATTTCCCAAATCACTCCTCGGAGGAAGACGTATTGGATGTGCACCCACTGTCTATCCATCTCTTGGCTGGTCTTCCTCTTGTTCTTCTCCCGTCCATTGGTCTATCTTCTTCTCTTTTTGCAAGTCGGTTGTCTTCCATTCTATTTACATGGCCTTTCCAATATTTTCGTCTCTCTATAATAAATTTGGTTATGTCTTGAATATGACATTTGTCACTAATTTCTGCTTTACAAGTGAATATTATATATTATGGACCTCTTCATTGTGAAACTTTTCTAATTCTTAGTCATCACTTAGGACCTATAGGTCCAAATTTTCGCCCTAGAATACGAATTTTAAAGATTTTTAGCTTATTTTCATTACTCGGTGTAAGAAACCACATTTAGATGTAATTAATTCATGTATAATGACGGTTCAAAGCGCAGGTAGACCAAGTCAAAAAAACTATACTTACTTATTCACTGGCACTATCGAACCCGTAGGTTCATGGCCGCGCGGACATAAGCTCTCCATACATCCATATCCTGAGCCAATGCTTTCCAATCATTCCCTGTATAATCTACTTCCCTCAAATCATAGTTAATGTTGTTCTCCCACCTCATTATTGGTCTAACAAATGGGCTTTTCCCTCTGGCTTTCCTACAAGAAGCTTCCATGCACTTCTTTCATTCCCCATACCTGCAACATGTCCTGCCCATCACAGTCTACGAGACTTAACTGTTCATATTATATCTGGCTTCCTATAAAGACCATGTAGTTCATTGTTATGTAGTCTTCTCCATTCACCTGTCTGTTCATCTCTCTTTGGTCCAAAAATTTTCCTAAGAACTTTATTCTCAAATACTCGTAATCTCCTTTCCTCCCTTAAAGTAAGAGTCCATGTTTCGCACCCATATAATGTAACTGGTAGAATAATAGTTTTATATATTTTCAGTTTAACGTTTTTTGAAAGGAGTTGGGACATCAAGAGTCTCTGCATTGCATAATAGCACGCATTTCCAGAATTGAGCCTATGTTTAATTTCTTTGAGCATCTCATTCATATTTGTGATTATTGTTCCTAGGTATTTGAATTCAGCCACTTCCTCAAAATTTCCCTCATTTGTCATTAGCTGTCCATTTCCATTATATTCTGAATTTCTACGTGTATGCTAGCTTATTTTATTAATGATAATATATTTTCTTAACTATATTTCAGCATTATCAAATTTTATGATTAACCAAAATATATAAGCAATTACAAACAGAGTTTCGAAATACTCCTTAGAAATAATTATGAAATAATATGATGTATCCCTCCATGGTATCTTTACGTTGTGGTGGAGTGACTTGCGTGCTTAAATGATATCGAGAGCTATGCCGGCGGTAGCATTGCTGCCTAAAAGATTGCCCATCCAGGACAGGTCAAAGACAATAAGCCAGAATAAAAAAGTACCTTGGTCGAAAACGTATATTCGTCTTCCACCGTAAAAGTACAACCTTCAAGCGTACCTGAGTTCTATTGAGGACATATGAAGAGCTCATATCCTTGCGCCATGAACGTCCGAGTTCGATAGTACAGATTAATTAGTTAGTAGTTAATTAACTTATCCTGCTGGAGTTCGGAATTCCTAAAGAGTTAGTTAGACTTATACGAATGTGTCTAAATGGCACAAAGAGTAGGGTGCGTGTAGGCAAACAGTTTTCGGACACTTTTGAAATCCAGAATGGGTTGAAGCAAGGAGATGCACTATCTCCTCTACTATTTAATTTTGTACTTGAGCATGCCATTAAATCTTTAGAGAATGAGGAAGGCTTACAACTCAATGGTATTAATAAGCTGTTAGTTTATGCTGATGATGTAGTATTGTTGGCCGATAGTGAGGAGATACTAAAGGACAACACGCACACACTATTGAGTAACACTAAGAACTTAGGACTGGAAGTAAATATCAATAAAACTAAATATATGGTCACACGTAGAAATACATTATATAATGGAAATGGACAGCTAATGACAAATGAGGGAAATTTTGAGGAAGTGGCTGAATTCAAATACCTAGGAACAATGATGACAAATAGGAATGAGATGCACAAAGAAATTAAACATAGGCTCAATTCTGGAAATGCGTATTATTATGCATTGCAGAGACTCTTGACGTCCCAACTCCTTTCAAAAAACGTTAAACTCAAAATATGTAAAACTATTATTCTACCAGTTATACTATATGGGTGCGAAACATGGACTCTTACTTTAAGTGAGGAAAGGAGATTACAAGTATTTGAGAATAAAGTACTTAGGAAAATTTTTGGACCAAAGAGAGATGAAGAGACAGGTGAATGGAGAAGACTACATAAAAATGAACTACATGGTCTTTATAGGAAGCTAGATATAATAAGAACAGTTAAGTCTCGTAGACTGCGTTGGGCAGGACATGTTGCACGTATGGGGAATGAAAGACTTGCATGGAAGCTTCTTGTAGGAAAGCCAGAGGGAAAACGCCCAGTTGGTAGACCAAGAATGAGGTGGGAGAATAACATTAACTATGATTTGAGGGAAGTAGATTATACAGGGAATGATTGGAAAACATTAGCTCAGGATAGGGATGTATGGAGAGCTTATGTCCGCGCGGCCATGAACCTACGGGTTCGATAGTGCCAGTGAGTAAGTATCCTTTTTCTCCAAATACAGTGTGAACGGTAACTACACCGACAAACTTCAAGGACTGATTCCTGACTGAAAATGATGGAAAAAAGTCATATAAATTGAATGAGTCATTTCGAAAAGGGATCATCTATAGCTGATCAAATTTTACAGGAGAGGGATAAAACTGATTCAGTTTGTTCAGGATAAAGCTATGAATCTGAAATTACTGAATAATTTTCATGCCCATTCACGTTTACTAACCGATTTACATGACTTTCTTGATTATGATTTTCCCAAAAAACTAATTACAATTTTCCGGAGATGATCCCTTTTCGAAATGAACGAAGAAACGTTCACATAATTAAACACATTTCTTTGAAAAAAATTATTATTGCGAAATAACTACATACATGGAATAATACTGTATACATTTTATTACATTTCATCATTTGGAAGTGACTATAAAAAAAGTGCATCCGAAAAATTTCATCATTGAACATCTTCGGCGTTCTCTACTACTTCAGCTGTAGTTGTAGGCCATTTGAATAAATAATCATAAAAATGTCGATGGATATCAGGAATGTAATGATGAAGTTTCCTTACATCAATTTTTTTGTGATTGATTGGTACTTTGCTGATGTAGGCAGGATGTGTTTTCATATCTGGTATTTGCAGTATTTCTGGGGGCTTTGGTTTGAGCAAGTTGAACTCTTGTTACCCGAAAATGGTGTCAATGAATTTCCGGCCGATTACGGTTCTAGGCTTGTCACTATTACACTCAAATTCGTAAAATGTACTTATTGCAAAATAATGTTTTTGTTGTTTTGGAACACCTTTACCCATACTCTACATACGGAGTGTCTTGAATTAAATAAATAATACATAAATAACGATTGTAGCATGGTTTTAATATTGTTTACTCTGATAACACAGAAAGATTGCAAGAGGATAGATATGCAGCTGAAGTCAAGATCACATTCGTGCGTCAGTCCGTTCGAAAAGGGAACAACTCGGCGAGTTGATCCTTTTTCGAAATGACTACATGAAAGGTAAAGTCAGAAAGTGGTAAAAGAATTGTGTATTTGATCATTTCTCACGCGGAATCGATGTAAGGACGTATGTAAACGTGGAATAACGAAAAAAGTGAATTTCACAAAAAATCGTAGATAATCCCTTTTCGAAATGACTGATTTAATTATAGATGAACGTGCAATTACAACAAATCGTCCCGGCACACAGTACATAGCATAATCGCATCCACGTCACAACAGATGTTCAAAGTGACCTCCATTTGATGCAATGCACGCGTTCACACGTCGTATCATTGGATTGCTTCACTCTTTCGCATGTTCCGGCCTCTCTCCGAATAGCGTGACAGACGACGTGGACACGCTGTTGAAGGATAAGCACATCAGGAACTGGTTCAGCATACTCAACGCTTTTCAGATGCCCCCAGAGGTAAATATCCAAGGGGTTTAAGTCCGGTGATCTAGCAGGCCATGTAACAGGGCCGAGAGAATAATGTCATTGGTCAGTGCCATCTACCGTGGCAACGATGCATTTATGAACACTTATTCATAGGATATTTTTTCCTCTATTTCCAGTCAGGAATCAGTCCCTACGTTTGTCGGTGTAATTAAAATTCACCCTCTATAACATGCTAAGACTTGGTCTGTACTTCTCTGAAACATCCATCTTTCAATCAATTTTACGAGGATGCTAAGAAATCGAGAATGCAGAATGTTGTTGGATGCATAGAAGCTATATGAAACAAAAATAACACTGTTCAACAAATTTTAACTTTTTTCTGTCCTCTATATGAAACTATGTGATTTTAACTAATTGAGAAATGCTGAATTCATTTCTCAAATCCAAAATTTTCTATCACCCACCAATTTTCTTTAATGACACTTTGTACATATGTACATTTGCTATAAATCAACAAAAAAGTTGTCTTGTACTTAACATTTTTTTTTTTCTGTCCTTTAGATTAAACTATGTGATTTTAACTAATTGAGATGTGCTGAATTCAATTTTGAAATCCAAAATTTTCTATCACCAATCAATGTTTTGTAATGACACTTTTTAATTGTACAAGTTAGTTATAATGACAAACATAACAATTGCAAAGAACACCAAATTAAAATGTCTTTGTTGATCGTTTGCGCTTATGGACAGCTTCTGGGCTATCTCTGATGATTGACCAGCAATATTCACCAAGCATACTTGCATTCCATCTTCCACTGAATCGTTTTTCAAAGGCTGATATTTCTTGGTGAAACCTCTCGCCATGTTCATCGCTGGCAGCACGAAGGTTTTTTGGAAAGAAGTCCAGATGACAGTCCAGAAAATGTAGTTCCAAAGACATATTACATCCCATAACATGTAATGTAGTGTAATAATTCACTTACAATTACTTCGTAGTCCACTGATTTTTTATTCCCAAGGAAGTTCGTGCATAGTGATTTAAATGCAAGCCAAGCCATTTTCTCCGCTTCCAATAGTTTATTTTCAAAGTCTTCATCCTGGAATACTGCTCTTACTTGTGGACCAATAAACACTCCTTCCTTAATCTTTGCATCACTTAGGTTTGGGAATTTATTTTTTGACATACATGAAAGCTTGTCCTTCTCTTTCTAGTGCCTTCACAAATACACTAAAATAACACTCGTAAAAATATTTCTTTGGGTTTTCTGAAAAACGGTACGTGATAGACAAAATCTAATTACAGATTCGTTTTTACCATTAAAGCGTCTAGCTAATACACCTATTTTCATCATCATCATCATCTGCATTCATGGATTAGGTCTGTTGACCCGTTCCGACTTCAGCCCATCTCTTTCTAAGTCTGCCCACATCTCGGGTGCCTTTAGGTTTGTATTTTGTTATTTGTTTTGGATATCTATCTTCTTTCATTCTGTCTATGTGTTGCTTCCATTTTTGTCTATATGTATCTATTTTATCCGTTATTGCAAATATTTCAAGTTCCTGTCTTATTTCTGTGTTCTTGATTCTGTCTTCCTTAGTGCACCCTTTAACAGATCTCAAAAATTTCATTTCTGCCGCCGTTATCCTACTTAGATCTTGTTTTTATGTATCCAGGCTTCTGATCCATTGAGCAGTACCGGTAGTGCCAACATTTTATAAAATTTCAATTGGGTCTCTCTTGTTGTTTTGTTATTTAGTGATCGTTTTATCGTACCACATATTCCCTGGAATTTTGCTATTTTATTATTTATATCATTATCATAATTAAATGAAATGTCACATCCTAGATAATTGAGATAGTTCACCTGTTCTATGATTTTGTTTCCTATTACTATTTTCGATCTGATTTGATTTTTCCCTTGGAATGCCATTACCTTTGTTTTTTCTATGGATATTTTGAGATTATATTGTTCACATATATTATGTAGTTTAAAAATATTCCTTTGAAGTTCGTCTTCTGTCTTCTTCTTCTTCCTTCCAAGTATTAGGCCAAGGCCTGTTACGATCCTATAGAAAATTTTCTCTTATGGGAAATTCTCGTATAAGACTTGAAAGCATAATAATAGTCCCTTCGATTGGTTGCTGGCCAAAGGAAGGCAAGACCAGTGATGGGGCTACCATCTTATAGCCTCTGGTCAGGCTTTTCTGGAGAAGAAAAGAAAATAAAGGAAAGACAAAATGGAAAAAAGGAAGGACTCCCTAGCCCTCGGATGCCCTAATAGCGTTGGGATCGAAAAACAAGAGTTAACCAAGAGAGGTTAGATAGTAAAGTTAAAAGAGTGCAAAACACAAGTAAGTGGAAGAAATGTTTTGCACAGCTTGGGCACCTTGTGGTCGCCATCCACATATCCCCTAGATGAGGACCCCTGAGGGGTTCGTCTTCTGTATTTTCTATTATTACCTGGTCATCAGCGTATAATAATGTTTTCAAGTAGTGTGTTTTATCTAATTTTATTCCTTTGTTTCTTCGTTCCATTTTTCTATTATATCATTGATGTATAGGTTAAATAAAACTGGAGAGATACTGCATCCTATTTTCATAAAAAGGACAAATTTCGTGTTGCACAGTGTAGGTAATTTAAGCCTATATAAAATAAATACAGGCCTAATTATACAAGATAACGGATTAAAATTTTTAACACAGTAGCCTACCTGACACTCAGCGGTGCTACTGAACAATTGAAACACGTGTTTCGATCAATTGTACAAACAAGATACACACAAGTGGCACTTAAAACCTTACATTATGTAGCCATTCGATGTTATAAACGATGCAGCTAGTAATAAAGGAAATGTTAGGGTGAATTTTGAGCAATGTATTGGAAATCTTTACCAGATTTATCGATGTATTTTCGGTTTGTCGTTTGACCCTTGACCCCTGGCAGATTGACCGTGTGGCTTGCGTCAGCCGGGCCCCGGGTGGTTTTGTAATTTGAGACGAGGTCGTGATCAGAGGCCGTGACCAAACGTGACGCCATGTTGCGCCTCTAAATGTAAATATATCATAACCTCCCCCCTAGTCCAAATCACACCAGTCCGTCAACCTACACTCTTAATATCACGAAAATAAAATTGATTAAAACTTATGATTGTTATTCTAGCCAATTACTTACTTACTTACTCTTACTCACTGGCACTATCGAACCCGTAGGTTCATAGCCGCGCGGACATAATAATAATAATTGTCTTGTAAGCCCATGTTTCCCTTAACAGAGATTTAGGCACTCTCCCCCTATAGGGAAGAATTTGAACCATACTAATTTAGTTACACTTGTTTTCGTATAGATGTCCTTTGAGTGGTCCGTGGTCAGCGTTCTGCCTCATACTGAATCTCGGAAACCAAGGTAGTACTAGGACGGGAAAATTTCGTAAATTTTGCTCAGAGGCCTTTCATTCAGGCTTAAGGATCTTTTACGACCCTGAAGATCTTCAGACTCAGGACCCACGGCTTAAAGTCCCTCCCGGAGGACTTGCTCCTTGGATTTTTCATAATAATAAGAATAATAATAATAATAATAATAATAATAATAATAATAATAATAATAATAATAATAATAATAATAATAATAATAATAATAGACTTTTGATGTCCCAACTCCTTTTAAAAAACGTTAAGCTGAAAATATATGAAACTATTATTCTACCAGTTATATTATATGGGTGCGAAACATGGACTCTTACTTTAAGGGAGGAAAGGAGATTGCGAGTATTTGAGAATAAAGTTCTTAGGAAAATTTTCGGACCAAAGAGAGATGAACAGACAGGTGAATGGAGAAGACTACATAACAATGAACTACATGGTCTTTATAGGAAGCCAGATATAATAAGAACAGTTAAGTCTCGTAGACTGCGATGGGCAGGACATGTTGCGCGTATGGGAAATGAAAGACGTGCCTGGAAACTTCTAGTAGGAAAGCCAGAAGGAAAACGCCCAGTTGGTAGACCAAGAATGAGGTGGGAGAACAACATTAACTATGATTTGAGGGAAGTAGATTATACAGGGAATGATTGGAAAGCATTAGCTCAGGATAGGGATGTATGGAGAGCTTATGTCCGCGCGGCCATGAACCTACGGGTTCGATAGTGCCAGTGATTAAGTTTTATAATAATAATAGCTTTATTTTACCTGGCAGAGTTAAGCCCTTAAGGTCTTGTCTGCCACTCAACCAGGTTTTAAAAAATACAAAAAAATATTGTCTTACATCTAAATTACAGTATACATAAACGATTATGTCTTTTTATGTGCCTTGAATTAATTGGATTAATATTGTAGTTCCGCTGCCGATGGAAAGTGAAATATAGTATTACGAGCGACTTCGACGGTAACACGCGAAAAAAAAGCCCCGTTTCGTCAGCGTTAAAAATGTCTCTTAGGCGCGTATCCAGAAATTAAAGTATGCAGTTTCGGTTTCCACTCACTAACTATGATCCGGAAATTTGGAGATTTTTTGATCGCGGACTTGTAAAACACTCCCACACCTCGTTGGATTTTCTTTTTTCTTCATTTGACCATTTCAATCATAACTTTTTCTTTCTGTTTTAAAATCTCATAAATTTAAATTTAGTCATTATTTCGCGTACTGAGAGTTTGTTTTTCTTTATCTTCAATCACTTTCACTTTTTTGTTTAATGACAATGATACATACGATTTAGCCATCTTCATTCCGTAAATTCAGAACGCTACCTGTGAAAGATACGTACACAATCGGTCTCAGATCTTGAAAATAATTTAAGATTTTATATTGCACTGGTTACTTGCAAGACACGCCAATATTTGTTAAATACCCTGTGTGCAGTGAGGCCGAAAGAAAATTCCAGATGCAGGTAGAAACTCTACTTCTCCCGGAAGTAGAAGTCATCTGTCATTACTTATTATTAATTAGCCTAACGGGAATTGAATGAAGTGGAAACTAATTTATTTCTCTCTCTATCTTTCCGCCTTATAAACTTTTTTTCATGAATTGTGTAGAAATATCCTTCCGTTTCCGCGTTGGACAGATTCCGCTTTATACAAAATAAATACACGTAAAATTACTATTATTTTCCGGGACCAATAAATTTGTTCACATTGGACAGATTTCCGCATTATTCTCGTTCCGGAGTAAGCAAGTTTACTGTGAGCGTGTATGTATGTGTATATATATATATATATATATATATATATATATATATATATGTATATATATATAAGGTAAACTCGGCTGAATCGGGACACGGGGTGAATAGGGACACTTTTAAATTTTGTTCTGTCCACTGTAATCTAAGACTCACAGCGAAAGTGCTGGCATCTGTGGACTAACCTCTAAACTTCATGTACCAAAACCAATTGTGTGACATTTTGATTCTCGTTTAGTTATCTGAAGATTTCACACCAAGGATTGATGTTCCAAGTAAGTGAAATAATAGCTTCGCACAATTAATATTTTCTTTTTTTATTACGCGTGTCTCTAATTAACTAACGTCCGATCACGACTTACGTTTTGCTAATTATTGAGTATTTATTCTCAAAGACAATGCGATAATTGCCGTCTTTGTCGACAACGGTTTAAGTGTTGCCAATCTATGAAAATTGAAACACTCTGAAGAAGACAACTCAAGTCTCACTAAACTGGGTCAGAGGACATAGAGAAATCAGAGGTAACGAACGAGCCGATTATCTAGCAAAAATAGCTACCAGCTATAAAAATACTGTAACCTATAACTCCATCCCTATTTCTCGAGCCAAGCAACTTCTGCTAAACTATTACATCAACATATGGAATGCAACATATACCAAATCCGAGGTATCATTTCACACCAAACAGTTCATTCCCTCTATTCACCACCGGCTCTCTATATCCCTATGGCCAAACTTCATCCTTACACAATTCCTAACCAACCACGGACGCTTGCGTACATATCTTCACAGGATCAAAAAGTCACCATCATCAGCAACATCTTCCGCTCACTTCAAGAATAAACTCTTGAACAATCAAACTGCAGCAAGACAAAATGTAAATGTATGTAAATAACTGTAAATATCCCGTGATATGCCCATGGTAAAACACGGGTTGAAATTATAATGTAATAAAATAAAAAAAAGGACCAATGACAATATAATAATTTTATAAATGTTTCTAAAATCCTGGCCAGAATCAGCAGAAAATCAAAATAATAAAAACAGGTATAATAGGCTGCGGACTTATCAACTTCTTACTCAATCGTTGTAAGAGCCCAATTGGTAGAGCGGTGGACTGTGGTGATATATAATTTCGGTAATCCATAGGTCGCTGGTTCAAGTCCGGCCCGGAGGATTTTTTTTTTAGTAGAGTATTAATTTTGCTCATACTATAATTGTATCGAATTAAAGATATTTACATTATTATCTTATTCTGCAAATTATTAAAACTAAAAAATAAGAAATAAATAATAGTTTAAAAAACTAAAACAACACGCTTTATTAGAAAACCGAACTAAAAAATGAAAAATAATTTTAATTTCCAACATGCTTGTGATAAAATTAAAGTGATCAACAAAAAAAATCATCTCCAACACATCTAGAATAAAACTAGAGTTATGTATAAAAAAATAATTTTACCATCAAAAGCGTGGGGTGCTCTATATCAATTAATACATTTGATAATGAACAGATATTGGTAAAAGTAAAGTCTCTAAGAAGAAAACGAAAAACTATAAAAAGCACCCCACGCTTTTGACGGTAATTTTTTTTTGTAGATAACTCTAGTTTTATTCTAGATGTGTTGGAGATGATTTTTCTTTTGTTGACCACTTTAATTTTATCCCAAGCGTGTTGGAAATTAAAATTATTTTTCATTTTTGAGTTCGGTTTTCTAATAAAGCGTGTTGTTTTAGTTTTTTAAAACTATTATCTATTATAATTGAAATGAACAAACTTTGTTCAAATTCATTGGTTGTCATGTTATTTTATGTAATAACTTTTATCATCTCAAGTTTAGATTTTTTATTTTTAATATGTGACAGAACTTACCTGATTGTTTTATTCAATGGATGACACAAATTAAATACGTAAGTAATTACAGCTATTTTACAAGCTTTATATTAGCTTGATCTACATCTGTCTATGTAACGGAATCTTTGAACACGATTTTCACCCACTTAAAAACATTGGATCGACTTAAAACTTTGTATACTTGTAAAGGACCAAAGACAATACGATAATTTCATAATTTGTTTCTAAGATCCTGGCCAGGGTCATCAGGACATCAAAAAAATTAAAACCAGTATAAAAGGTTGCGGACATACCGACTTTTTAGTCCATAAATTTTCATGGGATTCTGGTTCATGACAATCAATTAAACTAAAAATAAAAAAATAATTATAATTTCCAACACGCTTGGGATAAAATTAAAGTGGTCAAAAAAAATAATTTCCAACACATCCAAAATAAAACTAAAGTTATCTACCAAAAAAAAAAATACCATCCAAAGCGTGGGGTGGTTTTTACGTTTTCTTCTTAGAGACTTTACTTTTACCAATTTCTATTCATTATGAAATATATTAATTAATATAGAGCACCCCACGATTTTGATGGTAATTTTTTTTTTGTAGATAACTCTAGTTTTATCCTAGATGTGTTGGAGATGACTTTTTTGTTGACCACTTTAATTTTATCCCAAGCGTGTTGGAAATTAAAATTATTTTTCATTTTTGAGTTCGGTTTTCTAACAAAGCGTGTTGTTTTAGTTTTTTTAAACTGTTATTTATTTAGAATTCCAGCTTCTATTTCTTCATTTTTAGGTTATGTTCAATAAACTTAATGCAATAAACTGAAAATTGTTTGAGTTAGTTTTCAATGATATTTCATAACATATTTTATCCAATTCTGTCAAAGTTCTTTGTTAGTGTAATAGCGGCCTAAACAATAACATGCCGCTAAGTAAATATACCTACTTTTATTTCGGTGGAAGATGCACACTGCGTGCCATCATGCCAACCACATCTCGACAGATGGCTAAAATGTTGTTTGTCACATCCAAAATTTTCCAGAACATCTTAGCATGTTCGGTGTAACATGAACATATTGGTACCATCTGTCACATTCTGTTATTTTGAATTCTGCCCCTGCATTTTTCAACTTGACACTTAGAAATAAGTTAAGCGGTCATTCCTCTACCAATGTTTGGAGAAAGAAGTTGTTCTGGTAACCAAGAGGAATTGCATTTGGGTGATACTAATTCATTTCCCGAAGACGAAAAATTTAACAGACCAGAATTTAATCCGGCCTCATGTATGGATGTCATGGTGTCAAAACCGGGTGTTAGAGATAGGAAATAACTGGTTTGAAATGCCTGCTACAAGCTCCACTTAATATTTAACGATTATTAAGCATTCACTTACATGAATCATTAACTAACTCACTGGCACTATCGAACCCATAGGTTCATGGCCGCGCGGACATAAGCTCTCCATACATCCCTATCCTAAGCTAATGTTTTCCAATCATTCCCTGTATAATCTACTTCCCTCAAATCATATTTAGTGTTGATTAAATAAAAATAAAACTTAGTTTTATTTGATTTTCATATTTATTAAGTTATAATTCAGTGACAGCTGTTTCGGTACCTTCTTCAGACATGTTAAATTATGAATTGAGTTTTTTTATTATATAAAACTTTCCTCATTAGAGGATTGTCTCAAGGACAAAGTGATACAGACAATTAATTTTTGTAATTGATGAAATACATTTTGTAAATATAATTTACAAAATTCAACTTGTAGGCCTAATTGAAGTATACATACTATAAAGCAATTTTGTAAAGATGGTTTCTTAAAATTGAAATTGATCCTCTAATGGCAGCGATGGCAATTCTAGAAAGATACACCCTGTCCAAATCAACCGATCTAAGTAACAATACAACAATAATTTATTTAATTTTTTTAATTTAACAAAGGCGATTCATTCAAATCAAGTTGGGAATTTAAAAGTTTATTACTACTTTTGATTTTTTTTATTTCTACAGCCTCTAAACGGTCCTTATCATAAAAACATATACAAATAAGTAAATTGAAAAGTAGTAAAAAACTGTTAAATTCTCAACTTGATTTGAATGAATCGCCTTTGTTAAATTTAAAAATTTTAATAAATTATTGTTGTATTGTTGCTTAGATCAGTTGATATGTACTATAAACTCAATTCATAATTTGTTAACATGTCTGAAGAAGGTACAGTGTAGCGAAACTGCTGTCACTGAATTATATCTTAATCTTCTTCTTCTTCTTCTTCTTCTTCTTCCTTCCTTCCTTCCAAGTATTAGGCCAAGGCCTGTTACGATCCTATAGAAAATTTTCCCTCCAGCGTTTTCAGGGAAATTCTCGTATAAGACTTGAAAGCATAATAATAGTCCCTTCGATTGGTTGCTGGCCAAAGGAAGGCAAGACCAGTGATAGGGCTGTCATCTTATAGCCTCTGGTCAGGCTTTTCTGGAGAAGAAAAGAAAAGAAGAAATGGAAGAAAGGAAAGACTCCCTAGCCCTCGGATGCCCTAATAGTGTCGGGGTCAAAAAACAAGAGTTAACCAAGAGAGGTTAGATAGTAAAGTTAAAAGAGTGCAAAACACAAGTAAGTGGAAGAAATGTTTTGCTCTGCTTGGGCACCTTGTGGTCGCCATCCACATATCCCCTAGATGAGGACCACTGAGGGTATTATATCTTAATAAATATGAAAATCAAATAAAACTAAGTTTTATTTTTATTTAATCAATGAATATGGATTTTCATCAAGTAAACAGCAACTCAATTGATTATATTTAATGTTATTCGCAAAATGGTCATTTTGGATTTCTCTGTCATCTGTGCAGAAAAAAATTGATGACTGCTTATTTATAAATAAATAAATATCCTCAACTCGTGTCCACTTCAGAGTCGGGTCGAGGGATGAGATGAGATGAACCCCTATATAGGTCTGTGTATGACAAGGGTGCCGGCTGACCACGCCTCAGGCACCATCACAGGGGCAGATGAACGAAACGAAATGAAATGGATGAGATGAGTATGGAATAACGGTGGAATGATATTGTGCCAGGGGAAAACGAGAGAAACCCCCGAGGAAAACCTGCCCAAGCTCCGTTTCGTCCACCACGAAACCCACATGGAGTGACCGAGACACGATCTCGGGACCCCAGCGGTGAGAGGTCAGAGGCGATCGTCTAACCGCTTGGGATTCTTTATCTTATACTTAATTACATTTATTAGAGTGAGTGTTATTATAAAACCGTCAAGTGGGAAAATAGAAATCATCCCACATTGTCAATACTTCATTGGAGAGGTTAACATACAGGGTGTCCCATTCAAACCTCCCACATTTTAATTAATCATAACTAACAAAGTATGCGGAATTATGAAATGAGGCTGGTATTAAACGAAATAGAAATTCAAAGAATTTTCATTGCCACAAACTAAAACACCTCTATATGTGCACCAATAGTAGCACAAACAATATCAAGTCTGTATTCGATTTCGTGCCATGTTCTGTCCAACATGTCCATTGAAATGCCGGGAAGCTTGGCGAATTGATTATTGTGGACTTCTCTGAAATCCTGCTCTAATTTCTTCAATCTTTTCTTCTGAAACACATGTACGAGCGCCTCCTGATTCTTTTTTAACGCTTCCAGTCGCCAGAAACTTCTCAAGCCATGCCTTAATGGTCTTCCCATCAGGTGCATTTCCTCCATAGAATAGATTTATTTAGCCTGGTGGGGTTAAGGCCATGTGGCCTTCTCTTCCACTCACCAGGACAAACATATGTTACATATAAACACAAAAAATTACAATAATAGTCACACTAAACAATTAATTATCTGTCAAATTGAACAATAATGAAAATAATTTCTAATAATACAATAAAATTTAATACAATTAAAATTAAATTAATGATAGAATGAATACAGAAAGGAACAATAGCTCGAATCTACTATACATAAAAAGAAAAGAAAGAAAAGATACAAAGTAATAAACTATGATGAATTAATCTATCGCTTTTTATACAAGGCATTAGGTAAATATATTAACAAATCTTAAAACTATTTATATTAAATAATGAAAAAACAAACTATTAATTTTAAAAAATAATATTGGTGAGTTGTTTATGTTAATAATTATTTTCAATCTGTTTCTGAAAGATTGCACAGTTTGGCATTCTCTGACATAGGGTAGAAGGGAATTCCATTTTCTAGTAAGAGAAATTGTAAAAGATTTAGAATATTTTCATATTCTCTCCGGTAATTTCTTTGCGCTGCACTGTAATTATTGACTTCGTCTCTGCATACCAAAAAACAGTTTGTGCTCGTTGCTGAGGAGTAGCCATTTTGATTTATGCCATTACGCAATATCTATGACTACAGCATGGAACTCACTTCCCAGTCATGTCAGGGACTGTCAATCGCTATCATTATTTAAATCCAAATTAACTGATATCTTAAGTTCGACACAATGAAAACATTAACTGCAAACAACTATATAGAGCATTCCATTAATAATCATCTAGGAAGCTACTTATTTTATTTTATATAATTTTAATTTTATTATATTCCATGTTTCGTTAGTATTAGCTAGTATAGATAACATCTTCATTGTATTTTGTTTGTATTTTAATTGTATTTTATTGTAAGCCCATGTTTTCCCTTTATACAGATTTAGGCGCTCTCCCCTACGGGAAGAATGTGAACCATGCTAATTTAGTTACACTTGTTTTCGTATAGATGTCATTTTGAGTGGTCCGTGGTCAGCGGAACGCCTCATACTGACATCTAGGAAACCAAGGTAGTACTAGGACGGGAAAATTCGGTAAATTTTGCTTAGAGGCCTTTTCATTCAGGCTTAAGGATATTTTACGAGCCTGAAAATCTTCAGACTCGGGACCCACGGCTTAAAGTCCCTCCCGGAAGACTTGCTCCTTGGATTTTTCCGTCCTAAAAAATCCATTGACCCCGGCCGGGTTTGAACCCGCGACCCTCGGGTATTTTAATAATATCTTAAAATTGTAATATGTATGTAATTTCCGTATAATTCTACTATTCGCTGATTGAGTGGAAGAGAAGGTCTTATGGCCTTAACTCTGCCAGCTAAAATAAAGCATTATTATTATTATTATTATTATTATTATCATTATCATTATCATTATCATTATCATCATCATCGTTATTATTATTATTATTATTATTATTATTATTATTATTATTATTATTATTATTATTATTATTATTATTATTATTATTATTATTATTATTATTATTATTATTATTATTATTATTATTATTATTATTATTATTATTATTATTTATTATTATTGTTGTCCAACATGCGACAGATTAATTAACAGCAACAATTTATTTTAATACCAACCTCATTTCATAATTCCGCATATTTTGAGAGTTATAATTAATTAAAGCCCTCAGGGGTTCTCATCTAGGGGATATGTGGATGGCGACCACAAGGTGCCCAAGCTGTGCAAAACATTTCTTCCACTTACTTGTGTTTTGCACTCTTTTAACTTTACTATCTAACCTCTCTTGGTTAACTCTTGTTTTTTCGACCCCGACGCTATTAGGGCATCCGAGGGCTAGGGAGTCTTTTCTTTGTTCCATTTCTTCTTTCCTTTATTTTCTTTCCTTCTCCAGAAAAGCCTGACCAGAGGCTATAAGATGGTAGCCCATCACTGGTCTTGCCTTCCTTTGGCCAGCAACCAATCGAAGACTATTATTATGCTTTCAAGTCTTATACGAGAATTTCCCATACGGGAAAATTTTCTATAGGATCGTAACAGGCCTTGGCCTAATACTTGGAAGGAAGAAGAAGAATAATTAATTAAAATGTGGGAGGTTTGAATGGGACAGGGTGTGTTTGTAAACTTTTAGAAATTTTATGAAGAAGCTAAATGCCATTTAACGTTATTGTATTCCCAACTCCATAAATAACGTTATCTGATTAACCATGTGACAATATAACTACAATCAGCCACTTTTAATGTTGATTAATGTTTAATTTGAATGTTGCAACGGTACGCCAGTGTTTTGTCATTCTTTTATATAGTGATTTATTGTCTAGGATGGTACTAACGTAATTTATACTTGATATTTCAACAAAGGTTGTAATTTTACACCAACTGATATTTACTTTAGTGTGGGTGGAGTGACATCTTACTCAGCGAGGGTTAGGTGGGTTATAGATGTACGCCACTAGATGCAATCAACATTTCATAGTTGATTAATTACTTCAAGTCAAAATATTTCTATTCTTTAGTTCATATGTTTAAATCTTTCATTTTAAATTTCAGTAACTCTATCTGTTATGCACCGAACCACGCTCTGCAAAACTAAAAATTTCACCGTACCACTCGCGTGTTCGTGCTGGATCGTACCAATCTTGTTTATAATTACCTTGAGCTTGAAAACATAGAATGCTTCAATCAACATATCTTTGCCCGGGCCCATAAAAGGCAAAGATTAAATCACCTTTCCTTAATAAATTGTTAAGCATATAGTACTGTAAGCTACACGGTATACAATCGTGGAAGTCTTAAGGAAAGAGGAGATTAGATTCGCTTGAGAAATCTTTGGAACTTTATATCAATATCTGACATGACTAGCTACTCAGTCAATAAACAGAAATTAACTAAAAAAGAAATAGCTTATATTTGATAAGAGTCAAAAAGTCAGATATAACATACAAATAATAATAGATAGTTTTCTTGACATTGAAAAATAAGTTAAGAAAGAAAATAGTAACCTTATTGGTCATCTAAACAAAACTCCATAACAATAATCATAATAAACATACGAACACTCTTCCACTCACACCAGTCCAGCCAAGAGTTAGGGTACACGGTCCTTGTGGCCCTTCCCTGGCCTAAGGGACGAAAACTTTAAGGCCCAAACGGTCCCTGAAATCATATGGTTATCATCATCATCCTTATCATTATCACCATCATCGGTGTGGAAAGCAACGGGAAGCTACCACACCTACAATTACCTAGTAAAGCTGCAAGCATAGCATGAAAATGCTATGACTGCAGTGAAGGACCTGCCTTCGGGCAGAATTACTATGGATGGATGGATTATAACAAGGATTAACAGAGTAAAATTAAATTATAGTTGAGAATAAATACTATTTACAAAAGAAAAGATGTAATTATAACATTTTTGTTGTTAAGAATATGATAAAGAGGACTGGAATAATCTTTTTTATTAAAATTCAAATATGTTTCAAGTTTGTAACGTTCAAACCACATATAAAACATATTTAGACACAATATTTGCGCGTTTCCTTCAACATAGAACTCATATCTTAGCCTGTACTCTGGTATATTTTAAAATAATACTTTGAAATTAGTAAGACCACAGGTACACAATTTTATGAACAACAGGTTCAAGAGCGAGAAAATTACTAATATTTTTTTTTTAAATCCATGGCGCGACAGGCCTATGAGGTCATTAGCCTACCAGCCGGCTCTTGGTCTCACATCCACATGTGTTAATCACAGAGGTAGATGATTATCCAGCCAGTGTAGGGGTGACATGTGGTCAGCATGTCGAGTCCCCCAGCAATTATAGCTGGTATTCTCAACCGTGTCCCCATCCAAGTACTAACCACGCCCAATGTTGCTTGACTGCGGTGATCGGACGAGAACCGGTATTTTCAACATGTATGGCCGTTGACGAGAAAAATTACTAACTACACAATAATATTTCTTTAAATACATTTTTTATATTTAAATATTATTCTAAGTTTTTGACTCTAACTATAAGATACCGGTAGATCAGTACATATCCGTTATACCCCGGATGAAGTATGTATTATTAAAATAACTCTAACTCACTGGTACTATCGAACCCGCAGGTTCATGGCCGCGCGGACATAAACTCTCCATACATCCTTATCCTGAGTTAATGTTTCCCAATCATTCCCTGTGTAATTCACCTCCCTCAAATCATAGTTAATGTTATTCTCCCACCTCATTCTTGGTCTACCAACTGGGCCTTTTCCCTCTGGTTTTTCTCCAAGAAGCTTCCATGTACGTCTTTCATTTCCCATTCGTGCCACATGTCCTGGCCACCGCAGTCTACGAGACTTAATTGTTCTTATTAAATCTGGCTTCCTATAAAGACCATGTAGTTCATTGTTATGTAAGTCTCCATTCACCTGTCTGTTCATCTCTCTTTGGTCCAAAAATGTTCGTAAAAACTTTATTCTCAAAACCTCGTAATCTCCTTTCCTCCCTTAAAGTAAGAGTCCATGTTTCGCATCCATATAATATAACTGGTAGAATAATAGTTTTATATATTTTCAGTTTACGTGTATTGTTCTTTAACTCATTCGTAGACGCTTTAAGAGAGCTGATGGGTGAAATTTCTATTTTCTACATTTTTTTAAGCTTCATACTTGATTTTTGTACACACATTCACGCCATAATAGGTCATATTATATTGAAGTTTCATCCTTCTAGGCTTAAAGGTTTGTGAGTTATTGAAGAAAATCCATTTAAAAATTTGTATATTAAAAGTTTTAACAAGTCCCATAACTTTTTAGTATTTTTTTAAATTTTTTCTACACGACCACTGACTGATTTAGAACAGTAGTATGCATTAAGTTTTCTATATTATTATATAATAAAGGACGAAAAAAATACATACATACGCTGCATATGAATGTCTTTAAAATTACTATACTTACTTACTTACTCACTGGCACTATCGAATCCGTAGGTTCATGGCCGCGCGGACATAAGCTCTCCATACATCCCTATCCTGAGCTAATGCTTTCCAATCATTCCCTGTATAATCTACTTCTCTCAAATCATAGTTAATGTTGTTCTCCCACCTCATTCTTGGTCTACCAATTGGGCGTTTTCCCTCTGGCTTTCCTACAAGAAGCTTCCATGCACGTCTTTCATTCCCCATACGTGCAACATGTCCTGCCCATCGCAGTCTACGAGACTTGACTGTTCTTATTATATCTGGCTTCCTATAAAGACCATGTTTAAAATTACTATACATATTTTATTTATTTAAAAAACTATCGACGTTGTTTCAAACTCCATGCACAGAATTATTAGCCATTGTGTGTGGGACATGCAGTTAAAATTTCGTTCTTCTATCATTAAATTTGTTAATGCAATTTTGATTTTAACGTATTGAAATGCAATGAAAATAAAAGTGTGGAAAAGCCAATTTGAAAGTTTTCATGCAGTTAAATTACAATGTAGGATACATGCCCTCCTACAGTCATTAGGGAGACTTACAAGCGCCATAGGACACTGAAACTTCGCCAACTTATACCTTAAGGTATGTGGTACTTTTTAAGGAAATTTCTAAAAATTAGCGACGATCACGATATGCGAATATGTCCAATGTGCGGGAAATTTGAAGATGAGATACATATATTAGGACAATGTAATGATTTACAATATTGGAGACGACTGTTATTACCGGAAAGATTTCTAAATTCAAATCGGGAAAGATTGGCATGCTACGAGTTATTGGTAAACCCAGAAAATTGGATAAACTTGGGTAAATTTCTGGACAAAACGCGGAAAATAAGAACAACACTCATTCATGAATAAATATATGTTATCAAAATGCAATAACATTAATTCTTAATAATTATATATAAATTAATTAATGTATAATGCTATTGTGTTATTATTTAATTGTAATATTACTGTGTTTTCTTTATGTAATTGTAATGTTATGGTTTTTTTAGTGTATAATGCTATTGTGTTATTATTTAATTGTAATATTATTGCGATTTCTTTATGTAATTGTAATGTTATTGCTTTTTTTTTTGTTGTTTGTTTTTCTTCACACTAGTAGCAATTATTACTTTATTGTAACGGACTGTCAACAGCACGTACGGCTTACTGCCCGTGCGACCCATATTTGTAAATAATATTGTAAATATCTTACCTTTTGTCTAATAAAGTCCTACCACTACTACAAAAAACAAAAATGCTAAATTTGACCGAAAATGTCCAAAATGTCACCAATCACCCCCCCCTTAACATCTAATATAAGAAAAATTGGATTTTATGGAATCTGTGCAGTGTGTTTTCTCTAGAATCCACTGGTTTAATTTTTGAAGATGTTAGAGAAAATTATTATGATGAAATGAGTGCTCCAACCATGTTATGTCGGCTCCAGGATTTGAATCCGAGACCTCCTAAATACAACTCTCAAGAGCTAGCGTCTAAAGCACTATACTCGGTAAAATAATATTACTTATTGATAAATTGGTGAAATCCTGTAGTAAGACTATTAAATGCATCCGTAGATATCCCCAGAAGCGCAACAATTGCACGTTTTCGCTTGACCTCTGTAACCCAAGATGTGACCTCAGTGAAACACCTCGCAGTAACACAAACCTGCTCGCTTGTTGCTATTATTACTGGCCTTAGGACAGAAACAATGCAAGACGACCTTTACACAGCCCCATGTGAATATTCTTTAATTAAATATGTGTTATTATTCAGTGTGAACAAGAGAACACGAGTTTGCTGGAAGCACATCTTCTGATCTAGCAAGTGATGATACATGTACTCTGACATTTTTCAATACTGTTATTTTACACAGTTCCAATAATGGATCATATTATAATATTATTCTAATATCTGGCAATAAATAGCAATGAACGAGAAAATTTAATATTGGAAGAAGGAATCCAAATAAAGCAAGTGATACAAACTAAATATTTGGGAATAATTATGGATAACATTGAAGGTATAGGCAAAGAGAACATAAAACATAGAATTGAATTGAGTAGCAAAATAATATCATCGTTAAATTCCATATGGTGGGATGAGCATATTTGGAAAGACACAAAAAAATATATTGGTAAAACATTGGTGGAATCTGTTGCAATGTATGGAAGTGAGGTATGGACAATCAATAAGTACTACAAGAATAGACTAATAGCTCTAGAAATGGATTATTTACGGAGAAGTGCCAGAAAGTCTAGATTAGAACATGTCACAAATAAGGAAATTAGAAACATAATGGAAGCAGAAGGAAGCATAATTGAAAGAATTGAGGAGAAGGAATTAAAGTGGTTAGGACATGTCTTAAGAATGGAAGATGAGCGATGGCCAAAGCAACTATATGAATGGCATCCGAACAGAAAGAAGAAAAGAGGGATACCAAGGTTAACATGGAAGGAAAACATGAAGACAGTAATGCAAGCTAGAGGGCTAAGCATCGAAGATGCCCAAGACCGTAGGCTTTGGAGGTTTGGCACGGGAAGACGGCAGCAGCTGTAAAAAAAACCGAAGATAGATAGAGATAATGATATTGCGAAAATTGCACAGGATTATGAAGATTTAGAATATATGACTAGAAAATTAATAGAAGAATATAAAAAATGGGGATTAAATTCGAACATGAAAAAAACAAAATATTTATCAATTGGTGAACCAGAACAAAATTTAAATTGGAGACTGGAGAATCAATAAAATCTTGTAGTGAGATGCTATTATGCATTGCAGAGACTCTTGATGTCCCAACTCCTTTCAAAAAACGTTAAACTGAAAATATATAAAACTATTATTCTACCAGTTACATTATATGGGTGCGAAACATGGACTCTTACTTTAAGGGAGGAATGGAGATTACAAGTATTTGAAAATAAAGTTCTTAGGAAAAATTTTGGACCAAAGAGAGATGAACAAACAGGTGAATGGAGAAGACTACATAACAATGAACTACATGGTCTTTATAGGAAGCCAGATATAATAAGAACAGTTAAGTCTCGTAGACTGCGATGGGCAGGACATGTTGCACGTATGGGGAATGAAAGACTTGCATGGAAGCTTCTTGTAGGAAAGCCCAGTTGGTAGACCAAGAATGAGATGGGAGAATAACATTAACTGTGATTTGAGGGAAGTAGATTATACAGGGGATGATTGGAAAGCATTAGCTCAGGATAGGGATGTATGGAGAGCTTATGTCCGCGCGGCCATGAGCCTACGGGTTCGATAGTGCCAGTGAGTAAGTAAGTAAGTGAGATCACATATCTAGGAATTAAAATAAATAAAAATGGGAGTTATGAAAAGGAAATAAGAAATAGAAATAATAAAGGAAAATTTGCAATTGCTTGCCTCAATGGAATATTGTGGGATAAAAATATAAGTAATAAAAATAAAATTAATATATATCATACAATTGTTAAAAGCATCATTAGCAGAACTTTGGCCAATAACAACAAAAACAAATAAGTACCTTTTGGCAACGGAAAATGGATTTTATACGAAGTGCTGCAAGAATTTCAAGAAGAGAAAAGATTAGGAACTCAGTTATAAGGGAGAAAATGAAGATTGAAGACACTATTTTAGATTATATTAAAACTCAGCAATTGAGATGGTACGGACATGTCTAGCGAACGGAAGAGGATCGACTACCAAAATCTGTTTTGGAATGGAAACCTGAGGGAAGACGAAGCAGAGGAAGACCTAAAACCTCCTGGAATCAGGGAATATGTTTATATATGAAGGAGAAACATCTGCAACCAGGAGACTGGATGGACCGACAAAACTGGCTATTAGGAATCGGACGATGTCAAAGACATTAATCAACCGATGATCTATCTATCTACATTGGGAAGAGAAAAATTAATGTCTGAACCAGTAATCGAACCGTGGACCTCTAGTCTCGAATGGTGTAGTGGGCTGCACACTAGTCTGGAGAACTAGAGGTCCACGGTTCGATTCCTGGTTCAGACATTAATTTTTCTTTTCACAATATCATTATAATATGTACTATGACGACGACATTACAGAATTAGAAGGCGTTCTCATTTACTCAGTTTTTTTTGTCTTCAAATGCCCCAGATTTGTCTTTCGACTTTCCTGGTTTCTCTCCTGGCATGGCGTACTTGTAACCCAGTTTTGTGGTTGGGGCGCCTGGAAGGCGGGGTTACATTGCCCCAATGATACGATGGGTGATGATGATGATAGTGTGCCAGGAGAGTCCCTAATCCTAAGCTTAACCTAAGATGAACATGAATGATGATGATTGCGATGGCCATATGATTTCGGGGACTGTTTGGGCCTTAAAGTTGTACCGAAATCAAGATTTCGATACAGGGATTACGTCATACTGCGCAACCTATAAGTCATCGCGTCTCCATTTCGTGTGCGATCTTTGTGAACAGTGCCAAATTCTCTCCTACCTACCCCCTCCTTTCCTAGTACGCGCCGTGTGCTATCGCGCATTCTCCCCTCTCCTTGTGAACTCTTATAAAGAGCTGTGTTTTCTAACATCAGATCATCATCTGTTGAGTTGTCGTCGGAGTCTGGTCAATATAGCTCAGAAGAGCTAGTTTGCTTGATTAGTCCTTTAGGCCAGGGTGGGGCCGCAAGGACCGTGTACCCCAACCCTAGGCTGGACTAGTGTGCATGTAACTATGTATGTATGTTTCTTAATATTATTTTTTTGTATAGATGATCGATGATAGCATTATTTTCTTTGTCAAATTAATTATTTATTCATTTATTTTCAATGTTATATCTAACTATCTTTTTGACTTGCATTAAAACTTTAGTTGTATATTTTAAGTACTTTTTGCCTATTTATTTAGTAGCTAGCCTATGTCAGATATGAAGGTAAAATTCCAAAGTTTACTCAAGCGTGTGTGAGTTCCTCTTTCCTTAAAGCTTCCACGATTAGAGCTTGTAGCTTACAACACTTTACATGTTTGATAATTTATTAAGGAAAGTTGAATTAATCTTTCCCTTTTATGGGCCCGGGCAAATATATCTTAATTTGAGCAGTCTATGTTTTCTATTCAAAATATTTATCAACAATGGTTTGATCCAGCACCAACACGCGGAGCAAACGTTGGTAGCAGTTCGCGTGGTTAAGGGTTCAAGTCCCGCTGCAAAGTTTTCCTGACATTTGTCTTACAGGTGAGGAAAAACCCCGATCGTTCACTCAGTATTTAATGCACCTTTTACTTCTCACAACGTTAGAAATTTAAATGATCTTAATTCCACTATCGCGAACTGACAATATATTAAGTAGGTGTTTGAGATAAAATTTGGGGCAAAATATAGTTTACTTTAAGTTTAGTTTTATTAAGTTACATAAATTCTTACTTGCGCGATAGTGCGTTTTGACGTATTTACAGCAATGGCGACCATGATTGAAAGTTCAACCTCCTACATTTCGGGGTTACTTACTTATTCACTGGCACTATCGAACCCGTAGGTTCATGGCCGCGCGGACATAAGCTCTCCACACATCCCTATCCTGAGCTAATGCTTTCCAATCATTCCCTGTATAATCTACATGTAGTAATACTCTACTAAAAAAATCCTCCTGGCCGGATTTGAACCGGCAACCTATGGATTACTGAAATTATACACCACTAGAGTCGACCGCTCTACCAACTGGGCTCTTACAATTGAGTAAGAAGTTGATAAGTCCACAACCTATTATACCGGTTTTTATTACTTTAATGGTCTGCTGATTATGGCCAGGAATTTAGAAAACATTTATGAAAATATTGTATTGTAATTGGTCCTTTACATGTAGGCCTATACAAGTTTCAAGTCGATTCAATGATTTTAAGTGGGTGAAAATCGTGTAAAAATTGCGTTACATAATTACGCAAACACTTTTTTTTCTGATGATTCTGGGCCAGGATTTTGAAAAAAAAATTATGAAATTATTTTATTGTCATTGGTCCTTTACAAGTATACAAAGTTTCAAGTCGATCCAATGATTTCAAGTGGGTGAAAATCGTGTTGAAAGATTCCGGTTACATAATTACACAGACGCTTTCTTTCATTTTCTTATGATTCTGGCCAGGATTTTGGAAAAAAACATTATGAAATTATTGTATTGTCATTGGTCCTTTACAAGTATACAAAGTTTCAAGTCGATCCAATGATTTCAAGTGGGTGAAAATCGTGTTGAAAGATTCCGGTTACATAATTACACAGACACTTCCTTTCATTTTCTTATGATTCTGACCAGGATTTTGGAAAAAAACATTATGAAATTATTGTATTGTCATTGGTCATTTACAAGTATACAAAGTTTCAAGTCGATCCAATGATTTCAAGTGGGTGAAAATCGTGTTGAAAGATTTCGGTTACATAATTACACAGACATTTTCTTTGATTTTCTTATGATTCTGGCCAGGATTTTGGAAAAAAAACATTATGAAATTATTGTCATTGGTCCTTTACAAGTATACAAAGTTTCAAGTCGATCCAATGATTTCAAGTGGGTGAAAATCGTGTTGAAAAATTCCATAACATAATTACACAAACACTTTTTTTTCTGATGATTCTGGCCAGGAGTTTGGAACAAAATTATGGAATTATTGTATTGTCATTGGTCCTTTACAAGTATACAAAGTTTCAAGTCGATCCAATGATTTTAAGTGGGTGAAAATCGCGTTGGAATATTCCGTTACATAGATAGATGCAGGTCAAGTTAATATAGAGCGTGTAAAAAGTTTATAATCTCTGCTGACTGGAACCTCTAAAAGTTTAGATTAGGAGAAGTAAAGTTCCCTAAATGTAGTGAAATTTACTAGTTTCAAACTCCATCTTCAATAGTTGCAGCTGCTTGTTAGATAAATAACATACTTCTCACTTTGCCGGTTGTTTAGAATTTCCTGTAATGTTTATTTATAATTATCTTTCTCGCTTGATCTGTTGGAAGAGTGGTGCAGGGTAGCTTCCTTGAGAAAGATCACGCGAGCCTATCTTCGCCATGTTGAGCATTTTGACAAGAGGTCAAATAGGTGAACGTACGAAACAGAGCGGGGACTTTGCCCCCTACATGTCTTTATTTTGCAGGAGCGACCCCCAGCGGGAATTCTCGTGACCCCATTACTCCAGCTGACTCCACTTTCTTCGCTACCAACACTACCATAAAGCACTCATTTACTGGACACATTAATCATACGACACAATGTAAAACCTACATTATGCCACACTTATTAAAAATGTGGACAAAACCAAATTATTGTTAGGATATACTGGATTCTTGTCATTATCATGGAATTGTCTACTCTTTTTTTTTATTGACTCTTAGATTCGTCATTAAAATATATTATTATTGGCTGAAAACCGACACAATTGTTTGGCTGGGGCCAATCCTTGCCAGTACATTATTTTTTATGTTTAGTCTCCTGGAAGTAAACAACAATAAAACTAAATACATGGTCACACATATAAATACATTATATAATGGAAAAATGGACAGCTAAAGACAAATGAGGGCAATTTTGAGAAAATGACTGAATTCAAATACCTAGGAACAATAATCACAAATAGGAATGAGATGCACAAAGAAATTAAACATAGGCTCAATTCTGGAAATGCGTGCTATTATGCATTGCAGAGACTCTTGATGTCCCAACTCCTTTCAAAAAACGTTAAACTGAAAATATATAAAACTATTATTCTACCAGTTATAGGCATATTGTATGGACTCTACTTTAAGGGAGGAGAGGAGATTACAAGTATTTGAGAATAAAGTTCTTAGGATTTTTTTTAACCAAAGAGAGATGAACAGACGGGTGAATGGAGAAAACTACATAACAGTGAATTACATGTTATTTATAGGAAGCCAGATATAATAAGAATAGTTAAGTCTCGTAGACTGCTGTGGGCAGGACATGTGGCACGAATGGGGAATTAAAGACGTTCAAGGAAGCTTCTTGTAGGAAAACCAGAGGGAAAACGCCCAGTTGATAGATCAAGAATGAGGTGGGAGAATAACATCAACTATGATTTGATGTAACTAGAATATACAGGGAATGATTGGAATAAATTAGCTCAGGATAGGGATCTATGGAGAGCTTATTTCCGCGCGGCTATGAACCTACGGGTTCGACAGTGCCAGTGAGTTAGTCTGTCACTCACTTTCTCTATCTGCCTTCGTTCAACCTGTCCATTTGTACGCACTTTTACGCACCCCATGCTTACTGATCTTATAGGATATTGATTCTGGAACACATAGACTACTATATACTTTTTTCAACATCTAAGGCCTTACTGGAAGACTGATCACTTCTTATCTGAGCCATTTTTCTAGAAAACAGGGAGATTTAAGACAAGAAATTCAGGAGGAAGGTAAATTAAGTAGTGGAAACAAAATGGTCGCAAGGAGATTAATGGAACCATAAGCAAAGTACCAATATATTCCTTCAATTTAATCACCGTCGAAAATTTATCTTCTTGTAAGCCCATGTTTCTCTTAACAGAGATTTAGGCGCTCTCCCCCTACAGGGAAGAATTTGAACCATACTAATTTAGTTACACTTGTTTTCATATAGAAGTCATTTGAGTGGTCCGTGGTCAGCATTCCGCCTCATACTGACATCTAGGAAACCAAGGTAGTACTTACTTACTTACTTACTCACTGGCACTATCGAACCCGTAGGTTCATAGCCGCGCGGACATAAGCTCTCCATACATCCCTATCCTGAGCTAATGCTTTCCAATCATTCCCTGTATAATCTACTTCCCTCAAATCATAGTTAATGTTATTCTCCCACCTCATTCTTGGTCTACCAACTGGGCCTTTTGCCTCTGGCTTTCCTACAAGAAGCTTCCATGCAAGTCTTTCATTCCCCATACGTGCAACATGTCCTGCCCATCGGAGTCTGGAAAATTTGGTAAATTTTGCTTAGAGGCCTTTTCATTCAGGCTTAAGGATCTTTTACGACCCTGAAAATCTTCAGACTCGGGACCCACGGCTTAAAGTCCCTCCCGGAGGACTTGCTCCTTGGATTTTTCCATCCTAAAAAATCCATCGACCTCGGCCGGGTTTGAACCCGCGACCCTCGGGACCAGAGGAAGGAGCATAACCACTAGTCCACCGCGGCCGATTTATACTCTCTGAAAAACTGTGGTAATGATAGGATGCGTCAGAGAGGATTATTCTATTGATCCCGGTGATGGCAAATATGGTATGGGCAATTATAATGGCAGATAGTGATCGGGGACTATTTTGTATCTTAATGTTTCCTGGCATTTGATTTACAGATCAGGAAATCCCCCCCCCCCAAAAAATGTCCACTTCAGGAAATTTGTCTTGACGAGGATCGAATCAGGTCTCGCTGCATCTGTGGAAACTATGTTACTCCTAGATCATAATCAAATATTTTTAATAGCTTCATTCATATACATACTGATAGATTTTTTTCACTGATTCATTAATTTTATATAAATTAACTGCGTAGTTACCAAACAAGAAGGGAAGAAGGTGCTTTAGACAGGAACCTCTGGCGACAAATCACTTTGGGTTGAAGGAGAAACACTGTATTGTGGAATATTCGTAAATAAAAAAAGAGAAAAACTGCACTTAAACTAGGGTGAAATATTTTCAAAGTCCTATAGAACAACAGTGCGCATGCGCCAGAGTTTATAGAGCCAGCGATAACCCACAATCGAACCACTTATCGATTACCATCCTCGATTACTATCCGTCGCTAAGAAATTTAAATGACCAATATTTGCAATAAATCCCCAAATCTACGTTAAAAATATATTAATAACATTAAAATTACCGAACGTTTATTAAAAATGGGTGTACACTTACTTATCACTCCCTAACGCTGATCCAACCAGCGATAACGCTAAACAGCAATAGAAAAATTAAGGACTGAGTATTATACTCTTTGGAGAAAATAGCAGTTAGCATCACAATATTGTCTAACAGTGTCATAATATTGTGATTTGCGTATTTAAATAAATACTTCAAAATTGTCTAATAATGTTATAAAAATTGTTTCAAAAAGTTTAAAATATTATAAAAATTGTTTGAAAATGAGTTTAAAATATTAAATAATGTTAATAAATACAGAAGAAGAGCTATAGTTTACAACAATATAACTGAAAAATCAAGCGCTAGTAGAAGTGCAGTTGAGCCAAATTAACTGCATAGTTACCAAAGAAGAAGGGAATAAGATGGTTTAGACAGGAACCTCTGGCGACAAATCACTTTGGGTTGAAGGAGAAACACTGTATTGTGGAATATTCCTAATAAAAAAGTTACCAAAGAGCACTTTTTGTGATGTTGGTTGTCAGGACCGATCTCATGCATCTTAAAATTATCGTCCTTTGCGATTTAAGTAAACTTTCGTATTCGGCTACGACACGTAACTGCACATTTCAGCAAAACCTCAGCAGAAATTAACTATGGAAGAACCCAACCTTCTGAAATTGTTTGCCATAGACGCGCAAAGAATATCGAGATCGTTTTAATAGCCATACCACAGTCTCTGTGCCTAGAAGACACTAAGTTTAAGATAAGTTTACGTGTTCAATGGCTTCTATTGCATATAACCTTAATAAATACTAGTAAATTCTTGATTTGTTGGAGAATCAAAACAAATAATGAACTAAACAAATTAATAAAAAATCAGAAAATAGTAAACCATATAAGATCTCTCCGAATTGGTTGGCTTGGACATTTGATAAGAATGGATGATCAGAGAGGGGGCACACCGTAGTGTAGTGTAGTGGTTAAGGCCCTGCGCTACAAGTCGGAAGGTTAAGGGTTCAAGTTCCGGTGGGGTCAGGATTTTTAAACTGACCCAAACCTTCTGGCGGCACTATGGTCCTGGGGTCGACTTACCCTCTAACGGAAATGAGTACCAGACGCTTGTTCTGGAGGTAAAGGCGGCCGTCACGCAGGGCTGGCAACCCGGCTGACATCAAGTACCGATTGTCCAGAAAAAAGTGGGAGCCTTAACCTCCTACTACTCGAAGGGCCTCCTGGGGCCTGTAGTGGGATTACTTTAATGGATGATCAGAGACTGGTCAAAAAACTCTACAAATGGAAACCTATAGGAGGCAGAGCTGTTGGAAGACCGAAGATCAGATGGGAGGATGACACAATGAACGATCTAAGGAAAATGAAAGTGACTAGTTTGAATATGGCAAGAGACAGATTGGCATGGAGGAGGATTGTTGAGAAGGCCAAAACTTTCACTTTTTAAGTTGTAGTGCCTTAAGATGATGATGATGATGATGATGATGATGATGAAATTCTTGATTACGATTACTCCAAAAGTATCACAATCCCTCAACCTTAATTTCAGTTTTTGCTAATTCCGAAGAAAGGTTGTTCTCGCGTTAAAACCTGGAAGGGGGGGGGGATTCTTGATAGATTCTATCTAACAGACAGCGAAAATAAACATGACCAATATACTGTATATGTTTATATAGATTTGAGATGTTTGATTTTTGATGAACAGATTCGTTTGTTTTGTGGTCAAAAAAATGTTTGGTAAATTAAAATTGCTTTGATATGTATGCATGCAGGATTCGCATTTTACGGGAACTGTCGATTTATAAAAACGTTTTTACTAGTTATTTATGTATATTTGCGTTTCCTTCAATCCCCAAATACGAATGCACAATTGGAATTAATCCACACTCGAAATTACAACATACAGCAGAGAGTTCACTTACCGTCTTAGCTGGGAATGTTTGTTGTGTGTCAGGCCCGCGTCCATTGTTACTCATCATGGCCAACTACATGTTCCTTTATGCAATGTCTTAACCAAGTTTAGAAGGCACACACAACACATTTATGTTCCAAATTAAATGCACTAAATTATAATTCACAATAATAAATACACTATGCAGACACAGTACACAAATTAAGAATAATATATTATTAAAACGAGCCCAATACGATATGAATCATCCACGGGTTTCCGCACAACTAGCATTTTCTTATTATTACGCATGCGCGAGATGATAGCTCGCCGGCTCGGTACCGAACGGTTGAGCATCGAAGTGCACCAAACAGAATTATAACCTCTCTTTTGTGCACAAACCGCAAAACCTTTTCAAGCACATAAACAAATGCGTACTTTTGTTCAGTTCTTATCTTGTATTTACTTTCATTGTTTCTTCAAAAACAGAACAAATTTCATTCAACGAACATAGAAAGCAAGCTTCTGCAAGGGACTCTATGCGACATGCCTATCTGCATTATCTTCAAGCTATGGGCCTATTCGCCATTTCTTCTCCCCGCTGCTCAATATTCTACAGGTAGTCCTTCCAACGTCGGTTTGGTCTTCCTACATTTCTTCGCCTTCAGGTTCGCTTTTATAAACGATTATTTGGCATTATTTGTATATGGTCGAACCATTTACATTTACTTCTGTATATTCTCTCGTTTATATAATATAGGCCTATTTGTAATTCATCTCTGATATCTTGACTTCTCTTTAGATCTCTTAAAGATACACCGGCAAAGGACCTCAGGAATCTCATTTCTATTGTTTCAATTTTATGTTTGTCAGAGATAATTAAAGGCCAAGTTCCAGACCTGTATGTTAACGTTGCATAAATTTAAATTATTATTCTTCTTGTAAACCCTTGTTTCCCTCAACGAGATTCAGGCGCTCTCCCCCTACAGGGAAAAAATTTAACAATACCAATTTAATTACACTTTTTTTCGTATAGATGGCATTGAAGTGGCCCGTGGTCAGCGTTCCGCCTCATACTGACATCTAGGACGGGAAAATTCGATAAATTTTGCTTTGATGCATTTTTATTCAGGCTTAAGGAACTATTACGAGCCTGAAAATCTTCAGACTCGGGACCCACGACTTTAAGTCCCTCCCGGACGACTTGCTCCTTGGATTTTTCCATCCTAAAAAAAATCGATCGACCCCGACCGGGTTTGAACCCACGACCCTCGGGACCAGAGGCATTAAAAACACTCACAACATTTTCTAGTAGTTTGTGAATATAGTCATATCCATGGCATAAGCGGTTAGACGCTCGCCTCTCGCTGCTGGGGTCCCGAGATCGAGTATCGGTCACTCCACATGGGTTTTGTGGTGGACGAAACGGAGCTTGGGCAGGTTTTTCTTTATGTTTTCTCCCGTTTTCCCAGTCACAATTTCATTCCACCATTTCTCCATACTCATCTCATCCATTTCGTTTAATTTCGTTCATCTGCCCCCTGATGGTGCGTCAGGCGTGGTCGGCCGGCACTCTTGTTATTCACAGACCTCTATATAAGGAACTCATCTCTTCTCTTCCATCGACCCGACCCTGAGTTGGACAAGATTTGAAGATTTTTTATATATTTTGTGAATATAATGTCTTAAGAATCAAAAATGTATATCGGCCGCGGTGGACTAGTGGTTATGCTCCTTGCCTCTGGTCCCGAGGGTCGCGGGTTCAAACCCGGCCACCCCGGCCACCGATGGATTTTTAGGACGGAAAAATCCAAGGAGCAAGTCCTCCGGGAGGGACTTTAAGCCGTGGGTCCCGAGTCTGAAGATTTTCAGGCTCGTAAAAAATCCTTAAGCCTGAATGAAAAGGCCTCTAAGCAAAAATTTACCGAATTTTTCCCGTCCTAGTACTACCTTGGTTTCCTATTATGTCAGTATGAGGCGGAACGCTGATCACAGACCACTCAGAATTGACATCTATACGAAAACAAGTGTAACTAAATTACTATGGTTCAAATAATTCCCTGTAGGGGGAGAGCGCCTAAATCTCTGTAAAGGGAAAACATAGGCTTACAATACAAAAAGAATCAAAGATACAGCTAGCATATAGAATACACGATATTTGAACTCGCGTTGCCAACCAACCTAAAGCTACAGTACTAGTAAAGTAAAAGCTCCTTATTCGTGGGGGATATGTTCCACAAAAATGCCGCGAATATGGAATGGTAATTTATATGGGTATATAGAGGATATGTTCAAAGAGCCCAGAATAAAATAAAAATTATCACAGTAAAATCAATTAATGAGAGATTTTGAAAATTTATATTAATGATCTTTTTCTTAGGCCCTGCCACCACCCCTTGGGATACCTCGGTCATCATGACCATACTCCCAAGTCCTAAACTTGTCCTCCCTATCTATGTTCACGTCCACGTTAAAGAGTTCTGGGCTTGAAACCAACACCTCTAGGGAGGAGGTGTTGGAGATGCAACTGCTGGGAATTGCTGAGCTTCGTAGTCATTCCTGACGACCCCACAGTTGGGCCACGGGCTCCTTGAGCCTAGCCGGGAGGACTGCTGTCGCAGATCCACCGACCGTTCCCCTGTTCTGCCTCCAGGGACGTATCCTGCAGCCGTTGTGAGACCGGCTAGGGCTACAAGCCCAACAGTGTGAGACTTTAGTACATCCAGGTGCTCATCTCCTGGCGACCCCACAGTTTGTCGACGAGCCCGTAGGCTGAGCCAGGAACCAGTACAGTTGCTCCCCTCTGCACTGGTCCGAGCCGAGCCCTGGTGTGCCCCCAGGGACGCCTTCTGCTTATTAATGATTATTGTCAGGCTCAGGCAAGGGCTTAATTAAGTTGGTAAATTTTTCCTGTTTTGCCACTTTTAAAAGATATTTCAATCGCAAACGACTCGCCAACGCGTAAACGGTCAAGCATTTCTGTTTTTACTTTAAGCGACAACACTACTTTTTCCCCGCTTCGGAACTAATTTTCTTTCATTTTACTCGACATTATAAATTGGCAACAAAGCAGAAGAGACACGTGTTATTCAATCAAAATTATTACAACGAATGACAATTTGAAACAATAAAACACCGATCGTAGCGAGGGCGGCATTTATAACGGACATAGCGGCACGTGAAATACAGCGGCAGTGCATTTTAACAACGAACTTTAGACTTAGTAACAATAAGGTTTGCTTTTCTTTTATATCAATTTGTCCATTTGGTTTGAATCTTACTTTTTACTTTTGAGGGTCTCTCCACTTTTCAGCGGTTACCCTGTAGGCTATTCCCATTCGCCATTCTTGCCGATCACGCCATTCATCCTCCTCCAGACCTCGGTCGTTCATCAATCTATGGATCTCTCCTCTCCAAGTTGTTCTTGGCCTGCCCCGTTTCCTTCTACCAGAAGGTGACCATTCCAAAAGAGTTTTGGGCCACTTATCATCCTCCATTCTCCTGACATGGCCATACCACTGAAGAACTCGTCTTTCGATCCTTTCCACCATTGTCTCCTCCATATCCATCATCTGCCTCACTTCTTCATTTCTTCTTCTCTCAAACCTGGACACCCTGGCACTGCGTCTTATTCCAACCATCTCCACTGCCAAGATCTTAGTTTTTTGTCCCTCTATCAAAGTCCATCCCTCAGCACCATAAGTCATTATGCTTTCCACAACAGACTTCAAAATCCTCTTCTTCGTGTGGTATGACATGGTCCTACTCCACAGTACTGCATTCAACATTTTTATGAATCACTCTTTGTAAAAGTCGCCTTGGCACGTTGCCGATGCGTTTACAAATGATACTAATCTTTCTAATATACCGACTGGATCCGTGAATAAAGACTTTTTAGCCACGAATAATGAAAACGGAACCGCGAATAAGGACCTTTTATTGTACACTTTTTTCACTAATTTTAAATTATAAGTTATATTCATTTGTTCACATGAGGCTGAGTACATCCTGACCCACATCCTGACCCACAACCTATAGGCTTACTCGAGAAACTATTTTCATAGCATATCATCATCATCATCCGGTATCATGGCAGCTGCCGCCGTCTTCCGGAAACCAAACGCCATTCCTCTCTATCCATCCATTGATCTTCCTCCATTCCTCTGATATTCATAGCTGCTTGTACCCCTTCTATCCAAGTTTTCTTCGGTCTTCCTCCTTTCCATTGGGATCCATTCCATAACAATGTTTGGCAATCTTTGCTCTGGCATTCGTTTTCATGACCATACCACTGCAATCTTTTCTTTTCTATGATGTCTATGATGTCCGGCTCCTCTTGTACACCCATAATTTCCCTTATTTCTTTATTTCGTATTCTATCCATTCTAGATTTTCCAGCTGATCTTCTTAAAACATCCATTTCTGTACTTAAAATTCTTTTCATTTCCCTGGTAGGAATATTCCGTGTGGAGTTGCCAGTCTCCCATCGGACGCCTCCCCAGGTGGCGGATAGGGGAATGCTCACCAGATATGGCGGGTACTGGGGAAATAAAATACCCAGGGCGGACCAAAACTAACGCTGCTGCCTTGCAGTAAGATACTGGACTATCAAAGGCTAGAGGAAGAAAACCTTGAAGAAAAATTACCCGTCCCCCAGGTTGGGGGTTGATGCATCGGGCCAGCTCCTCGTTCATCATAAAAAGAAAAAAAATGCTAAAAACCAAACAACATGCCTCCATAGCATAATTAATGGAATTCGGGATCCTGATACAGGCTGCTACAAGGACATGCTAATCTTAGCTAGTACCAATAAAATAACATAGTTTAAAACTTACACATATACTGTTGCGACAAGAGTCGCTCTCTCTATCGGTAATAGCAGACACCTGCCGTCGGTTATTACGCTAATGATGTAGTTCATCTGACTTCCGCTAGTAGACACCTAAATACAGTAACGCTGAATTGTGTTGGTAGCATTTTGTTGTATACTGTTGCCAACTTCTGCGTATTGCTCAGGTCTGTAGATGACTACAACACTCTCTCTCAGTGTGTGTTAGGCTATCGTCGTGTGCGTTGGGCGCTCTCATCAGGGACGATAGTCCTTACGAAGTAATTGTATATAGAGATTCGTGGGAGATGGATCTTCCCCAGCTTACAACTGGCTATTGACGAATCCTCCATCTTCACCTTTGGTTTATCGCCATCGAAGGTGATAATTGAACGTTGTGAGTTTTGGAATTCTTCAAACTTATGTGGTTATTGAGGGCCACGTGCTGCCTGTTCCGAAGTTAATACACTTCGAGACCCCTCTAGTCCTAGGAACGGACTTGCGATTGCAAGACATTTGATCCTGCTTTATTAATATTGAGTGGTCTACGTTAGTAAAGTTTAGCGCAAAATAAACTTGATTTTTTGACGCGGGACGTTACATGTGTTGTACTGAACTAAAATTTTAACCTTTATGTACAAACAATCCAGTACGCCCAGAGGAATATTAGAGAAAAAGGTTCAAAACTGGACCGTGATTTTGGCATGCAGCAGAAATAGCATTCCATGAACAGAACTAATCAGAGCACTCATCTACAACACATAGTTAGCTTTCCTCTTAACACACACTCAGGTACTTAACATTATTAAAGAGTATATTCTAATTTAGGAATTAAAATACATAAAAATAGAAGTTATGAAGAGGAAGTAGATATAATAAAGGAAAATTTACAATTGCCTCAATGGAATATCATCATCATCATCCGGTATCATGGCAGTTGCCGCCGTCTTCCGGAAACCAAACGCCATTCCTCTCTGTCCATCCATTGATCTTCCTCCAATCCTCTGATATTCATAGCTGCTTGTATCCCTTCTATCCAAGTTTTCTTCGGTCTTCCTGTCTTCCTCCTTTACATTGGGATCCATTCCATAACAATTTTAGGCAATCTTTGCTCTGACATTCTTTTGACATGCCCATACCACTGTAATATTTTCTTTTCTATAATGCCGATGATGTCTGGCTCCTCCCTTATTTCTTTATTTCGTATTCTATCCATTCTAGATTTTCCAAATGATCTTCTTAAAACATCCATTTCTGTACTTAAAATTCTTTTCATTTCCCTGGTAGGAATTTGCCAGACTTCAGCACCATATGTTAAAATGCTCTGAATTATGGTTTGATGTATTTGTAATTTTCTATTTTTTGTAATATTTTTGCTCCACCAAACAGAGTTTAAAGCATGTATTGCTTGTTTTGTTTGTGCAATTCTATTATTAATTTCCATTGTCTTATCGCCTGAATGGTCTAATTTTGTTCCTAAATAAGTGCATTCAATACTAGGTTTTAGTTCTTCTCCATTGTTGAAATTTATATTTTCCATTTCTTCTCCTATACACAGATATTTAGTTTTCTCAATGTTTATATGAAGTCCCCATTTTTCATATTCGTCTTTTAGTTAAGAGTCCCTGTAAAGCATAATAGCACGCATTTCCAATTTATTATTATTATTATTAGTAGTATTATTATTATTATTATTATTATTATTATTATTATTATTATTATTATTATTGGGGCACGCCATAGCGTAGTGGTTAAGGCACTGAGCTACAAGCCGGAAGGTCGAGGGTTCAAGTCCCGGTGGGGTCAGGATTTTTAAACTGACCCAAACCTTCTGGCGGCACTATGGCACTGGGGTCGACTCAGCCTCTAACGGAAATGAGTACCAGACGCTTGTTCTGGGGGCAAAGGCGGCCGTCACGCAGGGCTGACAACCCGGCTGACATCAAGTGCCGATTGTCCAGAAATAGTGGGAGCCTTAACCTCCTACTGCCCCAAGGGCCTCCTGAGGCCTGTCGTGGGATTACTTTATTATTATTATTATTATTATTATTACTATTATTACTATCATTATCATTATTACTATTATTATTATCATTACCATTATTATCATTATTATTATCATTATCATCATCATTATCATCATCATCATTATTATTATTATTATCATCATCATCTTTATTATTATTATTATTATCAACTTTATTATTATTATTATTATTATTATTATTATTATTATTATTACTATTATTATTACTTACTTACTCACTGGCACTATCGAACCCGTAGGTTCATGGCCGCACGGACATAAGCCCTCCATACATCCCTATCCTGTGCTAATGTTTTCCAATCATTCCCTGTATAATCTACTTCCCTCAAATCATAGTAAATGTTGTTCTCCCACCTCATTCTTGGTCTACCAACTGGGCGTTTTCCTTCTGGCTTTCCTACAAGAAGTTTCCATGCACGTCTTTCATTCCCCATACGTGCAACATGTCCTGCCCATCGCAGTCTACGGGACTTAACTGTTCTTATTATATCTGGCCTCCTATAAAGACCATGTAGTTCATTGTTATGTAGTCTTCTCCATTCACCTGTCTGTTCATCTCTCTTTGGTCCAAAAATTTTCCTAAGAACTTTATTCTCTAGTATTATTATTATTATTATTATTATTATCATTATCATTATTATTATCATCATCATCATTATTATCATCATTATCATCATCATCATCATTATTATCATTATTATTATTATTATTATTATTGTTATTATTATTATTATTATTATTATTATTATTATTATTATTATTATTATTATTATTATTATTATTATTATTATTATTATTATTATTATTATTATTATTATTATTATTATTATTATTATTATTATTATTATTATTATAGTTATTATTATAAATTGGTATCGATGCAAATTTTGAATAATGTAAAATTGTACTTTAACATAACCAGGTTTGAAGATTATTTTATTTCTAGGATTTTAATGTGCTAAGACGAAAAAAGAACTAGAAATAGCTACTCTCGAATATGAAATAAGCAAACATTCCCAGAATAACTATAAATTATTCAAAAGTCTATTAATACGGAACTATAAAGCCTTGTTAGCGAAAAAGCATCAAAGAGGAGATTCTCACGTGTGAGCTAGCATTGTTTTGTTTTAAAGATGCACCATGCAATTTCCTATTCGCAGAAGGTAAATCAAAACAAATTCTAGACTTAGCTCTGATGAATGTTCCCCTCCAGGCCATCCCTCTACTTCCTGGTTCACCACATTCACACCCCTAACCCCTAATTATTTTTATGTGCTCAATATTTCACTAACAATATCCGTTCTAAGCTCCATCTGGATCGCCGACCTAACACCTGCGTTTCTCAACCCAAGGAACGCGATTCAAAAGATACATTAAGAACTGTAATATAATAACTATCATTATTATTATTATTATTATTATTATTATTATTATTATTATTATTATTATTATTATTATTAATGCTATTAAACTAACTCACTGGCACTATCGAACTGTTTTATAACATTTTAGAATAGTATCTGGGAGCACTCAGTAAGACTAAATATATGGTCACACGTAGAAATTCAGTATATAATGGAAATGGACAGCTAATGACAAATGAGGGAAATTTTGAGGAAGTGGCTGAATTCAAATACCTAGGAACAATAATCACAAATAGGAATGAGATGCACAAAGAAATTAAACACAGGCTCAATGCTGGAAATGCGTGCTATTATGCATTGCAGAGACTTTTGATGTCCCAACTCCTTTCAAAAAACGTTAAGCTGAAAATATATAAAACTATTATTCTACCAGTTATATTATATGGGTGCGAAACATGGACTCTTACTTTAAGGGAGGAAAGGAGATTACAAGTATTTGAGAATAAAGTTCTTAGGAACATTTTTGGACTAAAGAGAGATGAACAGACAGGTGAATGGAGAAGACTACATAACAATGAACTACATGATCTTTATAAGAAGCCAGATATAATAAGAACAGTTAAGTCTCGTAGACTGCGATGGACAGGACATGTTGCACGTATGGGGAATGAAAGACTTGCATGGAAGCTTCTTGTAGGAAAGCCAGAGGGAAAACGCCCAGTTGGTAGACCAAGAATGAGGTGGGAGAATAGCATTAACTATGATTTGAGGGAAGTAGATTATATGGAGAATGATTGGAAAGCAGTAGCTCAGGATAGGGATGTATGGAGAGCTTATGTCCGCGCGGTCATGAACCTGCGGGTTAGATAGTGCCAGTGAGTAAGTAAGTAAGTATTAAACTAACTCACTGGCACTATCGAACTGTTTTACAAAATTTTAGAATAGTATCTGGGAGTACTTTTCGGATAAATTGTGTTTTTTTATTGTTTCTATAAGTTTTTGGAATTTGATTAATTTTATGTGTATGTCTTTACATGTATCGTAGGAAAGGTTGCAGCCAAGATAAGTAAAGTTATTAACTTGTTCTATCATCATCATCCAGGGATTAAGCCTGTTGGCTCGTTCCGGTTTCATGAAAGCTAGAATTGTTAAAATTGTTCAGGCCATCTTCTGTGTAGGCGATCAATATTTCTCCTTCCGTGCGGTTTATAATTTAGCAATAATTTTGGAAATCTTCCTTCTGGCATTCTATCAATATGTTCTTTCCAGTCGTTCCTATGTTTAATTATTCGGTCTGTAAGTTTGAAAATGTTTAGTTCCTTTCTTATATCTTCATTTATTTTCTTATCAAGCAGATTATATCCTGCTATATTTCTTTAAAAAATCGCATCTCAGCTGCTTCCAGTCTTTGTTCTTGTCTTTTAGTGATCGTCCAACATTCTGATCCATACATCAATACAGGAACAGCCATTACTTTATAAAATTTCATTTTTGTTTCTTTTTTCTTGTGTTTTTAAGGGTTCTTTTAATAGTGCCACACATTAGAATAAATTTATTTATTTTGTCTTGTTTTATTATACAGTTGTTAATAACAATTTTAGTTCGTATCGGTATTTTCCCTTGAAATGCCATAGTTTTTGTCTTACCGAAATTTGTAAATTATAGTCTTGGGTTATATTTGACAATCTATGTAGGCCTACTGCTCTCTGTAGGTGATATTCAGAAGTAGCCAATATTACTTGATCATCTGCTTACAGTAATGTGTTGAGGGGTCGGCCATCAATCATAAAATGTGATTGTAATTGGTTTTGCCATAATTTTATGATTTCATTCATATATAAATTAAATAGATGAGGGGAAAGTGGACTGTCTTTTATATACCTTAGGTTATTAGAAGGGAGCGGATTTTTTATGTCCTCTTCTTCTTCTTCGGCTTTCCCCCACTTATACGTTTGCCGTATTCAGTTTCCATTTATCTCTATCATTCCAATCTCCCTCTTCCAAATTCCTATCATCCATTATAGTTCTGACGTAGGTTTCCATTTCCATCTTGGCCTGCCACGTTTATTTCTTCCAGGGGGTGACCACTGGTATATATTTTTTGACCATCTTTCATTTTCCATTCTTTGTACATGGCCATACCATTTAAGCGTTTGATTTTCAATCCTTTTAACAACAGATGTGGTGATATTCATTTCTCTCCAAAGGAATTCATTTCTTATTTTATCCTGTCTTGTTTTTTGGAGGCTTATAAAATAATCAAATTCAACTGTTCTAATTTTATTCTTTTGTCTTCTTCTTCTTCTTCCTTCCAAGTATCAGGCCAAGGCCTGTTACGATCCTATAGAAAATTTTCCCTCCAGCGTTTCATAGGACGGCCCAGCGATCTTCGTCCTCTTGGTATATAATTATAAACAGCTTTGGAGATCCGATTTGAACTCATTCTTTCAAGATGGTGTTTCCAATTTAGTTGGTACTGTTTAATATATTCCAAAATTGGCGTAGTCTTCAATTCTCTTAAGATATCGGTGTTCCTTTTGCGATCCCATCTGGTGTAACCCGCTGTTCTGCGCATGAATCTCATTTCACAAGCCGTTATTCTGCGTTCATGTTGTTTTTGTATTGTCCATGCTTCACTACCATAGGTCAACACTGGTCCAGCCAAAGTGTTATATAAACGTAATCTGGTGTTTTTTGTACAAGCGATGGTTTCATAACTTGATTAATAATTCCTAAACTTTTATTATAACTAGTAATGTTTTTCTTTTGTAATTCCGTCAAAAACCAAGTTTCACTTCCATATGACTTTTTATGTCCTAAAAGCTAACATTTCAACATAGTATAGTCCATACTGGCCGAAACACCAGAAAATTTCTTCCCCAATGGAACTCTAACGAGCGCATGTCCATTACCTCTGCGCCAAGGCTTCCTGCCTTAACCAATCGGCTACGGCGCGGGTCTTAAGTTCTGTAATATAAATGTAATATTGCTAGATCCCACACAAAAATTAACAAACTTTCTTGTAAGTTATATTATAAAAATTATTTTGATTGCATATAAATACTTGTTAAATTAATTTTTATCACTATACTATGTTGCAATCTTAACTTTTAGAACATACAAATCCGCTCCCTAGTCATTAATCTATCCGATTTGCTAAGATTTTTCTTTATATTTATACAAATTCATGTGTTATGATACATGCTTTCAATCGCTTCAATTAATTGCTTAGGTATCCTTGTAGTAAGATAACACTGGTCAACATAATTTTTGTCTCATGAGTACCAATAGTTGTACTTAATGCAGTTTTTTATCGTGTTTTCAAATATGTATTCGGAATTTCTCCATCACCCACAGTTTTTTTTTTGTTTCAATTTCAATTAATGAATTTAAATAATTATTTTTTAATAAACGTTTTTTCGTCCATTTGCCCATTGTAAAATAAAACCAAATGAGCTAACTCAGGAGATTTCAGCTACAGAAAAGATATATCAAGGCAAATAGAATCCTAATATGCTGGCCGATTATTGTTGGGCCATCAAGAGGGATGCTTCACAGGCGAAATATAGCAGAAAATCGTCATATCTTACTTTCTAGGTGAGTCCGAATGTTCGAATATTGTGTAGTTACGAATATAGAAAATATTAAAGTGTTTGAAATTATAAATGCGGAAACCTTGAGTGATGAAAAGCATATATCATATTTGAATTCAGGAGAAAAAATACTATCAGAATCACATATTTTTCTTTCTGAGACAAAAAATGCTCAGTGTTATACTCTAGCATTCCTAATAAGTTTTGGGGGAAAATATATATAGGCCTATATATTACTGAAAGTTTTAGATTTTATCCGATAATAATCATGATATTAATTTGTTTTAAGGAAACTAGGACGCGTGGGAATGCAATTAAATGAGAGTTTGTTTACAAAGAAGTTAATTTATAAACATGACAACGATAGAATGCTTAACATTTTGTTATAAATAGACAAAGAAATATGATTATAGTAGAAAAGAAACTTGGTTTGGGCAGAAAATGATTACAGGAGCCCGACAAGCGTAGCATTTAGAGTGAAAAATTACACGGCTAGCTTGGAGAATCCTTGTTTATTAAGTGCATGTTTTAACACTTGATGGCCAACGTGCTTAATTAGTGAACACAGCTTATATTTTCCCTGCTAAAAAAACTTGCATTCCACGCAACACTTTTTTAGTCGTGCCTTAGGTTGATTGCCTTATGATGATCCTTTATATTTTCAGATTGGTTTAAAAAATTCACAAGTACTAGTGGCGTCGCGTCGTGCACAGCGAAGGAACAAAAATACTTTTTTGTCGATACGCTGCACTCCTACACTCGCTCTTTTCCGAATCAAATGCAGCGGGATTTTTTTTAATATGAATAATGCATGAGCATTAGTTCCTTCAGAAGGGAAGTAAGACCTTGAGTCCTACTTTTAGGTTTGTGGTAAATAAATGTTTACCAATCTGAACTGAGAGGCCTCCGTATAAAAATTTCGGTCATTTTATGCGCAAGTTTTAATCGTGGTAATATAATGTACGGTTAAAAACTATAATATAGTTACCTTGTAGGTCCGTCTCCTCAACTGAAGTTCTTTTAAAACTCTGTAGGCCTTTCGGGACTAGTCCCATCATCAGCAGAATGCATTAGGTCCGTTCTTGTTGACCCTTGTTGAAGCACTGACTTGGTTGTGAGAATTTTGTACAGAGGATTAGAGAATCAACAGCAACCTGATTCTCAATGAATACACACCTAATCCACACAATCCTCTGTACAAAATTCTCACAACCAAGTCAGTGCTTCAACAAGGGTCAACAAGAACGGACCTAATGCATTCTGCTAATGATGGGACTAGTCCCGAAAGGCCTACAGAGTTTTAAAAGAACTTAAGTTGAGGAGACGGACCTACAAGGTAACTATATTATAGTTTTTAACCGTACATTATATTACTGTGAACTAATACCTCAACGGAAAATCACCATGAATTTTACTAGTATCGATTTAATCGTGGTGCTGACATGAGATATTAAAGATGATAAATAAATTCTACATAAACACAAGCATATTATATATATATATATATATATAGGCCTATATATCCATAGTAATTCTGTCCGAAGGCAGATCTTTCACTGCAATCATAGCATTATCATGCTATGCTTTGCAGCTTTACTAGGGAATTATAGGTGTGGTAGCTTCCCGTTGCTTTCCAAACCGGTGAAGGATGATGATGATGATGATGAGGATGATGGCTGGATGGTTTTCGGGAACCATTAGGCCCTAAGTTTCCTGACATTTGTCTTACAGACGAGGAAAACCCACGAAAAAAACCTCACTCAGGAAACTAGTACCGACCAGGGATCGACTGTAAGACAAATGTCAGGAAAACTTTAAGGCCCAAACGGTCCCCGAAATCATACGGTCATCATCATCATCCTTATCATTATCATCATCCTTCACCGGTGTGGAAAGCAATGGGAAGCTACCACACCTACAATTCCCTAGTAAAGCTGCAAGCATAGCATGAAAATGCTATGATTGCAGTGAAGGACCTGCCATCGGGCAGAATTACTATGGATTATTATTATTATTATTATTATTATTATTATATTATTATTATTATTATTATTATTATTATCATTGTTAATCAAAAAGATGTGGAAACAAATTTAGAAAAATATAACAGATTAAATGGTATAATTAGGAGAAATTTTGGAAAACAAATGAGGAAAGAAATTCAATTGAGATTTCATAATACCATAGCCAAACCTGCTCTACTATACGGAAGTGAATGCTGGACACTTCGAGCAAAAGATAAATCCCGCATTAATAGTTCACAAATGAGATTCCTCCGATCACTAACTGGAGTAACATTAAGGGATAGAATGAAAAGTGATGAGATAAGGATGCAGTGGAATAGTAGGGAAATGGTTGAACATATACAAAATTATCAGATTAAATGGTTCCAACACGTCCAGAGAATGTCAAATTCCCGTTTACCAAAGATGATTTACCACCTCAACCCTAAAGGCAAAAGAGACCTCGGAAGACCCTTCAACCGATGGAAAGATCAGTTTTTGTAGTCGCAGAACGGGCATCATCACCCAATACTGCATTCGGAAGAAGAAGAAGAAGAAGATTATTATCATTGTCCTTTGCAATACTAATGGACTGTATGAGTGGGCTGCTTGAATTATTAATTTGTCGACAGATATTTTGAAGCAACTTGGCTTGAATAATACATGTACTGTAAAAAAAATGTTTAAACTGCATATGGCGGGTAATACATTAAAGTAATGGACTAGCATAATTCAGTTTACAAGCAGTTGTAAAGACAGGACATTCCCCAACGAGTTAATGTAACATAGCACATTACATTATTGTGGGGATTCCCTACACACACTCTGCCGAGAGGTTGTTGTCCTGCCCCTTTGCGAATACAACACGTTCAACTATATCCTACTGCTACTGCATTGCAACAAATAACTAGCATTGTAATACACAAAATATATATAGCGACACTGCTGTAAAGTAAAAATTTTCTCTTTAATTTGCTTACTTGTTATAGTCAGCTACTAGATGGCAGTGAAGACCGAGTTCTCGCGACATCTAGTAATAATGGAGAATATAACATATATCCATCCATAGTAATTCTGTCCAAAGGTAGGTCCTTCACTGCAATCATAGCATTTTCATGCTATGCTTGCAGCTTTACTAGGAAATTGTAGGTGTGGTAGCTTCCCGTTCCTTTCCACACCGATGAAGGATGATGATGGTGATGATAATGATAAGGATGGCCATATGATTTCGGGGACCGTTTGGGCGTTAAGATTTTCTTGACATTTGTCTTACAGGTGAGGAAAAATCCCGATAAAAATCTCACCCAGAAAACTACCCCGACCGGGGATCGAACCCGGGCCCGCTGCGTGACAAGGCAGCACGCTACCTCGAGACCACAGCGGTGGACTATATATATATATATATATATATATATATATATATATATATATAAGAAAGATACATGTTTGAATTGGATTTGCGTGGTGGTGTAATAGATAGCACGCTGGGGTATCAACCCAGAGGTCCGGGTTCAAATCCCGTTCAGGCATTTATTTTTCTTATCATGTCATATATATATATATCTTTATTATTATTATTATTATTATTATTATTATTATTATTATTATTATTATTATTACAATCATTGCCTTTATAAAGAAAAAAACATCCAAACTCACTAGCTCTATCGAACCCATAGGTTCATGGCCGCGCGAACATAAGCTCTTTATTCATTGTGAAGTAAATATAAATAATTTTTTTTTTTTGAGGTTTCCATTATATTTCAGTAATTCGGAATTTTAAATTCACACTTTTAGTAAAAATATTTATCATTATATAATGAATATTTATTTTCATTAACATGTGATTAACTCTAACTGACTGGTACTATCGAACCCATAGATTCATAACCGCGCGGACATAAGTTCTCCATACATCCCTATCCTGAGCTAATGTTTTCAAATCATTCCCTGTATAATCTACTTCCCTCAAATCATAGTTAATGTTATACTCCCGCCTCATTCTTGGTCTACCAACTGGACGTTTTCCCTCTGGCTTTCCTACAAGAAGCTTCCATGCAAGTCTTTCATTCCCCATTCGTGCCACATGTCATGCCCATCACAATCTACGAGATTTAAGTGTTCTTATTATATCTGACTTCCTATAAAGACCATGTAGTTCATTGTTATGTAGTCTTATCCATTCACCTGTCTCTTCATCTCTTTTTGGTTCAAAAATGTTCCTAAGAAATGCATTCTTAAATACTCGTAATATCCTTTCTTTCCTTAAAGAGCCCATATTACGCATCCATTATTAGGTAATTAATATTTATTTTGATTAAAATTTCCAGCCACCAGGCAAGAAATCTTTGGGCAGACCCTTCAAACGTTGGATTGAGACCGTAACAGACCAATAGGTTTATCACATGAAAGGAAGGAGAAGAAGAAGAATATATTGTATCATTAATATTACAATATTATAAAATAAAGGTGGTTTTATGATGTAATCTTGTCTTGTAAGTCCATGCTTCCCTTAACAGAGATTTAGGCGCTCTTCCCCTACAGGGAAGAATTTGAACTATACTAAAATTAGTTACACTTGTTTTCTTATAGATGTCACTTGAGTGGTCCGTGGTCAGCCTTCCGCCTCATACTGACATCTAGGATGTAATAATAATAATAATAATAATAATAATAATAATAATAATAATTATTATTATTTATTATTATTATTATTATTATTATAATTATTATTATTATTATTATTATTATTATTATTATTATTATTATTATGAGGTTAATAAACCATTATGTACATAAAAGATACATTAAGTTCCTAGTTTTATTATCAATAGCATGAAAATAAAAATATTGCAACTAGATATTTTGAAACGATTTGCAATATTTATGAACTTTCGAATCCAAATTAAAGAATTGAGGAGAAGGAATTAAAGTGGTTAGGACATGTTTTAAGAATGGAAGATGAGCGATGGCCGAAGCAACTATATCGATGGCAACCGACCAGAAAGAAGAAAAGAGGCAGACCAAACTTAACATGAAGATAGCAATGAAAGCTAGAGGGCTAAACATTGAAGATGCCCAAGATCGTAGGCTTTGGAGATTTGGCACGGGAAAACGGCAGCAGCTGTAAAAACCCGAAGATAGATAGAATCCAAATTAATTTTAACAAAATTGTATCGTTAGTGGCTATTTATTATATATATTAATTTTATATACTTGAACAAATATTCCATCTTATAAAATCGTGTATTTCAATTTAGCCTGCAGTAATTGAAGAAAACTAACGTACAGTCTGCAGTAAATTTAAATAATTTTGAAGGAAGAGGCTAAGTACAGTAATTGATTGCCTAATAAGGTAAAACACATGACATATTGTGACCAGTTTGCTTATTGGTAAAGTGGTGATGGGAAACACGAAAGAGGTCGCCAATTTAATTGGGCCACGTGAGTCACCTCGGCTGCCTGCAGACAGTCGCACGGTCCCGGAGGTCAGGGGTCGCGTGATGCCTCAATGGGACGCAATATCTCTCCACGGAAGGCCCTGTCAGCGGCGTGAAGATACTTCCCTGTTCATAAAACAAAGAGCAGCAGCGACGATAACAACAACAAAATAATAATAATAATAATAATAATAATAATAATAATAATAATAATAATAATAATAATAATAATAATAATAATAACTGTATTAGGAATATTCCACAATAGTGTTTCTCTTTTTTTGAGATATTTAATTCTGTGTACAATAATTTTGTGTATTTGTTATGGTTTAGGCAGAGTATGCCATTTAAGCTTACAAAAAGATACCTTTTTTCACTACAGAAGATGAATTTTAAGGGTGAAGGGTTTGAGCATTAAAACTCTCTTATAACCTACAACCTTCCCGGGAAAACCCTGAACATTTTGCAAAAAGCCATATGACAATCGGATGAATGCTATGGCAGCACATGCTTGCCCGGGAATCTACTTATCCCGATCTTCTTGGCATCAATGAAAGACAAAAATGGCTATTGTGTGTTATCTGTAAAATATAAACATATGCTGTCGCGGACTTTTTCTGTAGAGGTTTTTTGAGATATTCAATTCTATGTACATTAATTTTGTGTATTTGTTATGATTTAGGCAGCATAAGGCATTTAAGGGTAAAAATAGGGACTTTTTCACGTTTTTCATTACAAAGAGTGTTTTTCTAAGGGTGTAGAAGTTGAGTATTTCAACTCTCATATAGCCTATGTTCATCCTGGGAATCTCCTGAACATTTTGCAAAAAAAAAAAACCATCACAATCGGATCAACGGTATGGCCGCACATAAAGTACGAACAAACATTCATTTGTATAGATTTCCTTAAATTTGACCTGCTTACACGTCAAATAGTTCAATAATTGTACAAACAACGTAAACTACAATTGATTTCATCAACAACATCAAGGCTTAGGCCTCTGGCCCGTTCCGACTTCAAGAAATTTGGTCTTTCCATCAAAGCAAATGGTCTTGTTTGACTTCTATATCCTGTAGGTCTGTAGTTTAAAATAATTTTAGGAGGTCTATCATATGGTATTCTTAGTGTATATTCGTACGAATTTTTGTTTGTTTGTCAATTTTATCCGTCAATTCAAAAATATTTAATCGATCTCTTATCTCTGTACTTCTTTTCTGGTCCACAAGTGTGTAACCCGCCGTTGGCCTTAAAAATCTCATCTCCACTGCCTCTATCTTTCTCCTATCTGTATGAGTCAAAGTACAATTGTCACTGCCATGCATAATAGTAGCAACGGCCATGATTTTATATAATTTCAGTTGAGTATCTTGAGTTGTTTTATTCTTTAGAGTTCTTCTTATATGCTTATATGCTCCTTGCCTCTGGTCCCGAGGGTCGCGAGTTCAAACCCGGCCGAGGTCGATGGATTTTTTAGGATGGAAAATTCCAAGGAGAAAGTCCTCCGGGAGGGACTTTAAGCCATGCGTCCCGAGTCTGAAGATTTTCAGGCTCGTAAAAGATCCTTAAGCCTGTATGAAAAGGCCTCTAAGCAAAATTTACCGAATTTTCCCGCCCTAGTACTACCTTGGTTTCCTAGATGTCAGTATGAGGCGGAACGCTGACCACGGGCCACTCATATGACATCTATACGAAAATAAGTGTAACTAAATTAGTATGGTTCAAATTCTTCCCTGTAGGGGAAGAGCGCCTAAATATCTGTTAAGGGAAACATGGGCTTACAAGAAGAAATTCTTCTTATTGTTCCACACATTCCTTGAAATCTCTGTATTTTTATATTTATATCTTCTTTTTGGCAGTATGATACATTAAAACCAAGATAATTGTAGTATTTCACTCGTTCAATGATATTATTTATGACAATTTTGCAATTGAGATTATTTTTTCCTCGAAAAATTGTTTTAAATACGCTTTTCCATAACACCTATGGCAATGGTTATAAAACTAAGATCGTGGTAAGACTTTAACTGTTGCAAATGACGGCCGCAGAATTTCAGTTTTATTTTTTAAGTTGCCATAGAAACAAATAATTATAAGCCCGAGATCGTGGTTCACACTTTGCTTTTACAATTTGACTACATGAGTCTAAATTATTACGCAAAACGATTTTTATTTATTTTCACATATCCATCGAAGAACTAACATCGGGCGTTATTTGCAATATAGGCCTATTCGGAAAGGAACAAAACATTACAGACAACATAAACATTCAATATGTCCAATTCACCAATTAATGATTAAAATGGTCGACATGTTTCTACAGCTAAGCTGTCATTCTCAAGACCAGATATTGACTGAAGACAAAATTGATAACAAATAAACAAAATCAGTTAAAACATGTGGCGTAGTTTATTTTTAACTGATTTTGTTTATTCATTAATATTTTTGTCTTCAGACAATATCTGGTCTTGAGGATGACAGCTTACCTGTAGAAACATGTTGTTCATTTTAATCATTAAATGGTGAATTGGGCATGTTGACTGTTTATTTTATTATTTTATCACCAAGAACACCACTTGGGTATTAAATTATTTACAGACAAACTTTTGCAGGTTATTCAGGGATGTGGCAGAGGGTTTTGATATAAGGATCCTCCGGTGACTTATTAATGTATATAGACTAAAATCCTGCTGATGTGTTAAACATGTGGACAGTGACCAGAGTTGTCCAGTTTTTTCCCCCTACCTGAAATCAGAATATGCAAGTTTTAACTATTAATGAAGCTGCATTTTAAAACTTAAAAAATTAGCTTGCCAATCTGTACTTCTAAAGTACAATTTTGTCAGTATTTTTTTAGTCGATCGGAATTGATATAATTATAATATCCATCCATACTAATTCTGCCCGAGGGCAGGTCTTTCACTGCAATCATAGCATTTTCATGCTATGCTTTGCAGCTTTTCTAGGGAGTTGTAGGTGTGGTAGCTTCCCGTTGCTTTCCACACTTCCACACCGGTGAAGGATGATGATGATGATGATGATGACGATGACGATGACGATGATGACGATGATGACGATGACGATGACGATGACGACGACGACGACGACGATGACGATGACGACGATGACGACGATGACGACGATGACGACAATGACGACGATGACGACGATGACGACAATGACGACGATGACGACGATGACGACGATGACGACGATGACGACGATGACGACAATGACGACGATGACGACAATGACGACGATGACGATGACGATGACGACGACGACGACGATGACGACGAACGACGACGATGACGACAATGACGACGATGACGACGATGACGACAATGACGACGATGACGACGATGACGACAATGACGACGATGACGACGATGACGACAATGACGACGATGACGACAATGACGACAATGACGACGATGACGACAATGACGACGATGACGATGACGATGACGACGACGACGACGATGACGACAATGACGACGATGACGACGATGACGACAATGACGACGATGACGACGATGACGACAATGACGACGATGACGACGATGACGACAATGACGACGATGACGACAATGACGACAATGACGACGATGACGACAATGACGACAATGACGACGATGACGATGACGATGACGACGACGACGACGATGACGATGACGACGATGACGACGATGACGACAATGACGACGATGACGACGATGACGACGATGACGACAATGACGACGATGACGACGATGACGACGATGACGACGATGATGACGGCCATATGATTTCGGGGACCGTTTGGGCCTTAAAGTTTTCCTGACATTTGTCTTACAGGCGAGGAAAAACCCCGATAAGTACCTCACCCAGAAAAACTGTCCCGACCGAGGATCGAACCCGGGCCCGCTGCGTGACAAGGCAGCACGCTACCTCGAGACCACAGCGGTGGACAATTATAATATGGTGACTGAATTATGAATGTAAAATTATTTTAAGAAATAAATGTATTACAACGAAAGATTCTGTAATTCTGAATTTAAAATATATATTTTTTTATTCTCTTCTCGCCAGAAATTCCAAGTCTATGGGATATTCTTTGTAAATTTCTTACTCTGAGTGGTGGCCTGATTCACTCTCTACTTCCTCGTATAATCAGACTTGAGCCTGTTCTGCATTAATACATGTTCTAACTGATTATAATGATAGTACCACTAGATGATGTCCATGTTTCTTTATGTTTGTTCTCTGGATAGAATGTACTAATTTTGCATATATATATATTTCTTCTTCATCTTCTGCTTCATGAAATTAGGCCTTTTGACCTGTTTTCACATCAAGTGGGATTTAATGAATCCTCCCTTCTAGTAAATGGACGTATATATATATATATATATATATATATATATATTATATATATATATATACAAAGAAAGTAATAAACTCTAATGAATTATTAATATATTGCTTATATATAAGACATTAGGTAAATATACTAACAAATCTTAATACAATTTTATTAAATCCATCCATCCATAGTAATTCTGCCCGAAGGCAGGTCCTTCACTGCAATCATAGCATTTTCATGCTATGCTTGCAGCTTTACTAGGGATTTATAGGTGTGGTAGCTTCCCGTTGCTTTCCACACCGGTGAAGGATGATGTTGATAATGATAAGGATGATGCTGATGATGGCCATATGATTTCCGGGACCGTTTGGGCCTTAAAGTTTTCCTGACATTTGTCTTACAGGTGAGGAAAAACCCTGATAAAAACCTCACCCAGAAAAACTGCCCCGACCGGGGATCGAACCCGGGCCCGCTGCGTGACAAGGCAACACGCTACCTCGAGACCACAGTGGTTTATTAAATAACGAAAAAAATATTAATAGTTAAAAAAAATAATATTTCTGTTAATAATTTTATTTTCAATTTGTTTCTGAAAGATGGCAGTCTCTGACATAGGATGGAAGAGAATTCCATGTTCTAGCAAGAGAAACTGTATAAGATTTCGAGTAATAGGTAGTGTGATGAGGAGGGATATAAAGTACAAACAGAAAAAAAATGATTTTTGTATTAAATAATGGTTCATTTCCTGTGTAGACTGATAATTTTTGGGGGTTAAATTAATAAGTAGGCATACGTAGACAATATTTTCCTAATAAAAAGAATTCCAGTGTAATGCATAAGCAATGATCGCATTGTGAATAGAATCTGGGCTTAATACTGCATTTGAAAGAGTACGCCACCTGGTTGCAGGTGGAGCAACTATTAATTATAATAAATGCTGAGAGGATCGAACACAGGTATCTGTGACAAGTAAACTAAGCTGAAATACATTTATCATCATTATGTAACCAGGGGTGCTCAAATATTCAAATTTCCACAATATAATATGTATCATAGGATAACACAGCATTAATATTTTAATCTTGGTTCGAGAATGTCCCGCGCCGTAGCCGAGCGGTTAAGGTAGGAAGCCTTGGCGCAGAGCTACGGGACTTGCGCTGGTTCGAGTCTCCATGGGAGAAGAAATTTTTCCTCATGGTATTTCGGCCAGTATGGGACCGGTGCCCACCCAGCATCGTGAGGCAATTGGGTAGCTACAATAAGTAGCGGCTCCAGGTTGAGGAACCAGCTATAACGGCTGGGGGACTCGACATGCTAACCACATGTCACCCCTACACTGGCTGTTGATCATCTACCTCTGTGATTGACACATGTCTATGTGAAGGGCCAGCAGCCGGCTGGTAAAAGGGCAACCGCTGAAAAGTGGAAAGACCCTCAATCGGAAATCGGTTCGAGAATCATATCGCCTTTTTCAGCATTGCTAACATTTTCAATAGCAGTTCCGATTGAGTCGCCTTGGACGGTAGCGTTTATCAGGATCCTCATTCAAATTTTGGAACTTGCCAATCGAACTATAGTCTGTTTATTGAATAAATTTAGGCCTACATAATACCCGCCTGCAATGTAGAAAATTTTCTTTTTGCTCAATAGTGTGTTTTGTCATACTTACAGCAATGGCAACCAATGATTGAAAGTTCAACTTCCTACATTTCGGGGTTGCCAACCCAAATAACTATACTGTAATAAAATAATCATACTGTAATATTACATATTACAAACCACGTGCGGGAAGTAAAACCACTCTCCTTTACGTATACTGCGTACAATGTATATACAAAAAAAAAATTCCAAAAAGAAGTGTTAATATACTTTAGTCCACTGCTGTGGTCCACTGCTGTTGCCAACCCAAATAACTATACTGTAATAAAATAATTATACTGTAATATTACATATTACAAACCACGTGCGGGAAGTAAAACCACTCTCCTTTACGTATACTGCGTACAATGTATATACAAAAAAAAAATTCCAAAAAGAAGTGTTCATATACTTTAGTCCACTGCTGTGGTCTCAAGGTAGCGTGCTGCCTTGTCACGCAGCGGGCCCGGGTTCGATCCCCGGTCGGGGCAGTTTTTCTGGATGAGGTTTTTATCGGGGTTTTTCCTCACCTGTAAGACAAATGTCAGAAAAACTTGAAGGCCCAAACGGTCCCCGAAATCATATAGCCATCATCATCATCATTACCATTATCATCATCATCCTTCACAGGTGTGGAAACAACGGGAAGCTACAACACCTACACAATTCCCTATTAAAGCTGCAAGCATAGCATGAAAATGCTATGATTGCAGTGAAGGACCTACTATGGATGGAATATACTTTATACAAAACAAATCACTGCATTTTAAATGAACTTGAACTTGTATTTGAAACAATATCTTCTTCTCCTTCTTCTTCCTGAGAAGTATTAGGCCACAAGGGCTCTTACGGTCTCACATAAAATTTTCACGCCATCTCTTAACTGGACGACCTACAGATCTTTGGTCATGCAGTACATATTTATAAATTGTCTTTGGGATTCTAGTTTTACTCATTATTTTGAAACAATATAAAACAATAAATACGTACTTGCCGCCATTTTATTACGGATTGGTGTCACGGCCTCCTGTAGTTTCAACTAATAAACATTGCTCACACTTTGAACGTTAGTCTGTTGTTTATAATGAACGAAAATATTTCCAACAAAGATGTTATTATTTTACTATTATTTATTATTTTTAAAACATCATCGCGCAAAAAATAATGTACAACGCACGTTTGTGAAGTGTTTTACAGAATCGAAGAGAAATTAAAAACTTCGCAATCGCTCGGTTTTTAAACATTTACCTCGAATCATAATATATTATTTATATTCATAATAAATGTTTGTGTCATATACTTTACATTGTGCTAGAACCGATAATGGGATCGAAAAATATAACAAAAATCCAATGTTACTTCCCTGTGCCGTCGTCATCATCATTAAATTAGCATTATAGCCGATTAAGGGCCTCAGTTTCCTTCTGGATTTTGCGTAAAGATGCTCTTCCTGTAGCCACGTTCCACCAGTTATTGACGCCCACTATAATTACGTCCTCCAACACTCCGTCAACCTTTTACTAAATAATTCTTCCAACCATTCGCCTCCCTTCTATACCTTATCCGCTCTAAGAGTGATCCTAACATAAACAAAAGCCAATTGTGTCCTTCCGCTATTCGCGCTACAATTTTTGTTATATTGACAGGGAGCACGTGTGAAGTATATAAGACATGTGATCGTTGAATAAAGTAGATTATTACAAGAAAACTGGTGAGATTTTCAACTGAACTTGTGAAATACATTTAAAATAACTAATCAATTGAGTTGGTGTTTACTTGAAGAAATCCATATTTATTATTAAATAAAAATAAAACTTAGTTTTTATTTTATTTTCATATTTATTAAGATATAATTCAGTGACAGCTGTTTCGGTACACTGTACCTTCTTCAGACATGTTAACAAATTATGAATTGTGTTCCAACTGATCTAAGCAACAATACAACAATAATTTATTTAAATTTTTTTAATTTAACAAAGGCGATTCATTCAAATCAAGTTGAGAATTTAACAGCTTATTACTACTTTTCAATTTATTTATTTCTACAGCCTCCAAAAGGTCCAGAAATAAATAAATTTAAAAGTAGTAATAAACTGTTAAATTCTCAACTTGATTTGAATGAATCGCCTTTGTTAAATTAAAAAAATTAAATAAATAATTGTTGTATTGTTCCTTAGATCAGTTGGAACACAATTTATAATTTGTTAACATGTCTGAAGAAGGTACAGTGTGCCGAAACAGCTGTCACTGAATGATATCTTAATAAATATCAAAATCAAATAAAACTAATTTTGTTATTATTGATTTCGTACACCTCAATGATGGGAATTACAATGTATATAGAGAAAGATTTGCGTTTAGATCGGTACTTGCTCAGGTAGCTCAGTTGGTAGAGCACTTGGTCTAGAGAACCAAGGGTCCCGGGTTCAAGTCCCGGTCTGAGCGTATAATTTTTCTCTTCAAATATGATAAAATAAAACTAAGTTTTATTTTTATTTAATTAATTTAGAATAACTGTTTTTTGATCACTAGTCAAAGGTTAGCCTGACTTGTGTTTTAAAAGTTTAGATGGCAACACAGCAACAGAAGACTCGACACCTTCAGACATTTTGTTGCATCAGAATCGACTGAAGCATGACTCAAATCCATCATCCATATGTAATAATCTATTTTAAATTGCAATTATTGATTATGTATATTTTAAAATATTTTCTATGTTTTTGAATGTTATTATTTTCATTCACGAAGAATAACAAGTATATTCAGAGAACATATTTTTATTCTAATGAAGGGAACTACTTCTTCGCGTACGTATTGCTTCTACATCGTATGTCGGTGTCCATAACCAATGAAAAGCGACCAGGTAACATTGTTTTGTTTTCTTGAAGATCACTTGAGGAGCGGATAGCCGTTGGTACGTTCTTTTAAAGTAATTTTTAACAATGTTTTGAGTTTTCGTTCCTTGCACATGTCCTGCCCATCTTAATGTAGCTATTTTAATTGAGGTAACTATGTCGGATGATTTAAGAGTATATACTGGTAGTTCTTTATTGGTTCTTATTCTCCAGCTACCATTTTCATCAATTGATTCACACATCCTCCTCACAAGTTTTTTTTTCAAGTCTGTTCAAATTATTTTCATTAAATTTAGTTAACATCCATGTTCCACTTCCATACATCAAGACTGGTTTTGCCAAAGCTTACATAGTCTGGCTTTAGTAATGTAATTAAGACTTTTAGATATCAAATATTTGTAATTCCCATTGTGGTTTCGAGATAGCGTGCTGTCTTGTCACGTAGCGGGCTCGGGTTCGGTCACCGGTCGGGACAAGTTTCTTGGGTGAGAATTTTTTGGGGGTTTTCCTCACCTGCAAGACAAGTGCAGGAAGCTTTAAGGCCCAAACGGTCTCCGAACATTATATGTCCATCATAATCTTCATCATTTATATTAGCCTTGTCCACCGCTGTGGTCTCGAGGTAGCGTGCTGCCTTGTCACGCAGCGGGCCCGGGTTCGATTCCCGGCCGGGGCAGTTTTTCTGGGTGAGGTTTTTATCGGGGTTTTTCCTCACCTGTAAGACAAATGTCAGGAAAACTTTAAGGCCCAAACGGTCCCCGAAATCATATGGCCATCATCATCATGATCACCCTTATCATTATCATCATCATTATCATCATCCTTCACCGGTGTGGAAAGCAACGGGAAGCTACCACACCTACACAATTCCCTAGTAAAGCTGCAAACATAGCATGAAAATGCTATGATTGCAGTGAAGGACCTGCCTTCGGGCAGAATTACTATGGATGGATGTTAGCCTTAAATTAAGTTTAGGATTAAGAACTCTCCTGGCGCATCGCTACCATCACTATCGTCATTCACCATATCATCGGGGCAGTGTAACCCGGCCTTCTAGGCCCCCCAACCTCAAAAGTGTGTTACAAATATGCCAATGCCAGGAGACAACAGAAATTTCGAAATGACAACCTGGTGCATTGAATAAAAAAAAATATTAGCACATCTTTGCACTATGAGTTCTGCTTATTATCTTCAGATAGTTCAGAATATTTTATGTTATTTCATCCTAGGTGAAAATTAATCCAATATCATTATTATAAAGTAAAGTATGAATAAATTCGATATACTTTTTTTGGAGAAAGCTGTAACATAATGACCCAAGTTATAAGATAAAAATTTAAAATGTATCTGCTGGTAGTGCCGCCGTCATCAACTGCCTTAAAATACTGCATTTAAAATATTATTTGGAGGTCTTTCGGAAGTTAGCTTTCATCATCAGCAGGATGAGTATGCGCTACAAGTTGTTGTATTTAAGTTGCTGTAGACGTTGATGGTCTTGATGCGTCGCCAGTAGCAACTGACTGGTTTTTAACTATCTCGTATAGTTGATTGTACGTTTGGGGTGTCTTCTCATTTAGTAGCATGGTGGTGTTGATTTCTTTCATGATTTCAAGGTCTTTTAGTCGATTAATTTCAGCTGGAAATCTTTCTCTGTGAACAATAGATAGTGTTTTCTATTGTGTTCAATCAGTGACCAGCGTTAATTATGTGTTTTGTATAGCTTAACTTTCCATCCGCGTACATGAAATCTCTGAGGTGTTCTTTGTATCTTATGTTAAAGTTTCTATTTGTCCTGCCTATATAAAATGTATATGAATTTTATTAGTATTATCCACCGCTGTGGTCTCGAGGTAGCGTGCTGCCTTCTCACGCAGCGGGCCCGGGTTCGATCCCCGGTCGGGGTAGTTTTTCTGGGTGAGGTTTTTATCGGGGTTTTTCCTCACCTGTAAGACAAACGTCAGGAAAACTTTAAGGCCCAAACGGTCCCCGAAATCATATGGCCATCATCATCATCATCATCCTTCACCGATGTGGAAACCAAGGGGAAGCTACCACACCTACAATTCCCTAGTAAAGTTGCAAGCATAGCATGAAAATGCTATGATTGCAGTGAAAGACCTACCCTCAGGCAGAATTACTATGGATGGATACATAATATTCTGTCCAAGAGCAGGTATTTCACTGCAAACTCTGCATTCTCCACTCTTCCTTAACTCGGCTTTCCTTTTTGTATCCGCATACGAACCATTTATTTTAATATTTTCTATCGTCTGATGTATTTTCTGCCTCTAACTTTCCTTCCGTTGACCATTCCTTCTAGAGCATCCATCAGCATGCAGTTTCTTCTTAACCAGTGGCCAATCCAATTTCTTTTCCTCTTCTTTAAGAGTTCCAGCATTGTTCCCTTCACCCACTCTGTCTAGCACATTTTTATTTTTTATTTTGTCTGTCTATTTTATATGTTATTTAACATTTTCCAGTACTGTTATTCTAACACAGTTCCAATAATGGATCATATTATAATATTATAATGATATTGTGAAAAGAAAAATTAATGTGTGAACCAGGAATCGAACCGTGGACCTCTAGTTCTCCAGACTAGCGTGCAGCCCACTACAGCATTCCACATCATTATAATATTATAATATGATCCATTATTGGAACTGTGTTAAAATAACAGTATTGTAAAATGTTAAATAACATCGTTTACTGCTTATAAAAGTGGTGGTGTAAAATTCTCAAATATAGATACTTCTAAACGAAGCCGGCCGTTGGCGATGGTAGAGACACCTACCTGAAAGCGGACGAAACGAGAATTATAGATTTCTCTATGTGGAAAGAATTGTTAAGGTTTGTGCCAGGTGTGGAATGGTGGAGTGGGCTGCAGGCTAGTCTGGAGAACTAGAGGTCCACGGTTCGATTCCTGGTTCACACATTAATTTTTCTTTTCACAATATCATTATAATATTATTTTATACGTTCCATCCTTCTCCATATTCACATCTCAAAATCTTCCAGTCGTTTTTCCTCATTCCGTCGTAATGTCCAAGTCTCTGTACCATACAATGCTACACTCCACACAAAGCATTTCACTGGCCTCTTCCGTAATTATTTCGTCAAAGGTCCGCAGAAAATGCTTCTCCTTACTATGATGGCAATCTTCAAAAAATTGTCATACATGCAAACAGAATAAAGCAGAAAGAAAAGAGTTCTTAGAGACAAATAAAACGTTTCCCTACATGTCCAAGTGAATATTTTTAAGAGAGATGGGTATGGCACGCCAGTGATTACAAAGAGCTTGTTACGAAGAGGACATGATTCACCTCATATCTCTGGCGCCGCGCGCAACTTTTCTTAAAATTAGCAATAGCTACAAACTTATCTTGATATATGACCTAAGCAATATGTTCCTCATCACACCTGCTTAGCAATCACATCACTTAGAAGATAGCTCAGATGGGAAAGTCGCTTTCTCCAACACATGCGGTCACAATGTGCAAATTTCTGTTGTTTCCATTTTAACCCTTCATTTTTTAACATCTGTGCGTTAGAAAAGTCCATAAACTTAGAAAACAACATCATGTTACATGACTTTATAATATATAACATAACTCGCAACTTAGACCCTACATTTCTCTGTTAAACTACAGTAATGCAATCATTTTATCCTCCGCGAATGACACTGAGCAAAAAAAAAAATAACTTTTTTTTTGTCTCAGAAAGAAAAATATGTGATTCTGATAGTATTTTTTCTCCTGAATTCAAATATGATATCGGTTTTTCTCCATCATGCAAGGTTTCCGAGAGAGAGGCATTTATAATTTCAAACACTTAATATTTTCTACATTTGTAACTACACAATATTCGAACAGAAAGTAAGAAATACTGCTTTGGATATAAGTCTATATCTTTCTTGAAGATGAACGATTACCAACATTTTTATGTAATTTTGTTATGCTGTGTATTCAATTTCAGTCACCAAGTGAAATAAAAATATATGTAATCTTAAGACCGCATCGGTTCAACACTGACTGGTATTTGGGTTTACACATAGCTGTAAATTAAATGAGAAGCTACTATGTCAGCTTGTTAACACACCAATTCAACGTGAATTTCAGTCACCAAGTGAAATAAAAATATATGTAATCTTAAGACCGCACCGGTTCAACACTGACTGGTATTTGGGTTTACACATAGCTGTAAATTAAATGAGAAGCTACTATGTCAGCTTGTTAACACACCAATTCAACGTGAATTTCAGTCACCAAGTGAAATAAAAATATATGTAATCTTAAGACCGCACCGGTTCAACACTGACTGGTATTTGGGTTTACACATAGCTGTAAATTAAATGAGAAGCTACTATGTCAGCTTGTTAACACACCAATTCAACGTGAATTTCAGTCACCAAGTGAAATAAAAATATATGTAATCTTAAGACCGCACCGGTTCAACACTGACTGGTATTTGGGTTTACACATAGCTGTAAATTAAATGAGAAGCTACTATGTCAGCTTGTTAACACACCAATTCAACGTGAATTTCAGTCACCAAGTGAAATAAAAATATATGTAATCTTAAGACCGCACCGGTTTCAACACTGACTGGTATTTGGGTTTACACATAGCTGTAAATTAAATGAGAAGCTACTATGTCAGCTTGTTAACACACCAATTCAACGTGAATTTCAGTCACCAAGTGAAATAAAAATATATGTAATCTTAAGACCGCACCGGTTCAACACTGACTGGTATTTGGGTTTACACATAGCTGTAAATTAAATGAGAAGCTACTATGTCAGCTTGTTAACACACCAATTCAACGTGAATTTCAGTCACCAAGTGAAATAAAAATATTGTAATCTTAAGACCGCACCGGTTCAACACTGACTGGTATTTGGGTTTACACATAGCTGTAAATTAAATGAGAAGCTACTATGTCAGCTTGTTAACACACCAATTCAACGTGAATTTCAGTCACCAAGTGAAATAAAAATATATGTAATCTTAAGACCGCACCGGTTCAACACTGACTGGTATTTGGGTTTACACATAGCTGTAAATTAAATGAGAAGCTACTATGTCAGCTTGTTAACACACCAATTCAACGTGAATTTCAGTCACCAAGTGAAATAAAAATATATGTAATCTTAAGACCGCACCGGTTCAACACTGACTGGTATTTGGGTTTACACATAGCTGTAAATTAAATGAGAAGCTACTATGTCAGCTTGTTAACACACCAATTCAACGTGAATTTGTGTTCAAGACCGGCTGCCCAATTCAGTATTATGATGAATTTATAGCTTACGCTGAATGCAAAAATGTTTTAAGTTCGTTCTGTTGATGAATATAATTTATTTGCCAAAATGAGTTTATTGCTATTTTAACATCACGGTCACAGCTTCCAATAATAATAAAATTAGCTCATTAGCCAGTAATAAAGAAAAAATGCGGGTGGGGTTGTACAAGACCAGCTTTTTACTTACGCGACTTATGCCATTTTTGATGTAATTTAAAGTATTACGAAGTGTTGATGATACCATTTACCTCTGGGATTTAGCCATCGTCAAAATATTGAAACGTATCATGAAATCAAGTAGTGGAAATATGATTTTACGTTGTAACCGTCAGACATGTTGAATTTTCCATAGAATAACAGATATGAAGAGGTCATTTATGTTACGCATTAAATCAGATTTAAAATGCAAGGAAACTAAAAGCTAACCAAACCTAAATCATTAAATGGAAACTAAATAAATTACTCTAACGTAGGTGAATTCCAGGGGACGTCTTTTTTTATTATTTTAAGCGGTTAAATATGTAAAAGACAAATTCGGACATAATTTGTTGAAGCCACTGATATGTTTGTATCGGTGGTATATCTGTGGTCATCGGTGGTGTATCTGTGGTTATCGGTGCTCATCGTTGTGATAATTGGTGGTTTATCGCTGGTTAGAAGTAAGAACTGTAGTAACCTTCGTGGTCATGACAGGAAATAGTCCCACTTTATTTTCATATTTACGAGAAAATAAAGAAATGATAATAACTTTCCCAGATTGAAATACGTTAAATACAGTATTTTATTAATATGTATGCCAATTATGTACTGTTAAAGTGAGTAAATAAAAAGGCACTGTTCTCCCACCCGGCCAAAATGCGGAATTGAAGTATAGAAATTAGAGAATAATGGGCGGTAGGCTTTAAAAGTAAAACCAATTTATTCCATCAGTTCCCCATGTAAATTAGAATAATTTTTTTGGGAAATGAGCGGAAAAAATAGCAAGACTCAAGATATGAGAGTAAGCACATGATCTAAAGACACGAGGCTCGACGAAAATGGGTTACTGCGCAGCTGAAAAAGTATATAGCCAGTAATTTAATAAACTGCAATGAGCAAATGCGTTTGCAAAAAAAAAAGTTCTTTCTGTTGGTTAATATAATTTGTTTGCCAAAATTCGCTTATTGCTATTTCAGCATCATGGCCACTGCTTCCAATAATACTAAAATTAGCTCATTCGATAGTAATGAAGAGACAAAAAAAAGTGGAATTGAAGTACAGAAATTAGAGAATTCTGGGCGGTAAGCCTTAAAAATAAAACCAAATGATTGCATCAGTTCACCACGTAAATTAGAATGGATTTTTGGGAAATGAGCGTAAAAAAGAGCAAGACTAAATATATGGGAGGAAGCACATAATCTGAGAACACGATGCTATACGAAAATGGTTTACTGCGCAGACGAAAAAGTATATAGCGAGTAATTTAATAAACTGCAATGGGAAAATGCGTTTGCAAAATATGCAACATGGCAACTATTAATAAAAGTACTAGTGATGATGATGAAAATGCAAAGAAAAATATAAACACGTTTGTTAACTAACAAACTAAAGCTACAAAACAAGGAACAGCTGAGTTAATATTTGAAGAAAGTTATATAAAAGTTTTATATTCTCCTGCAGAAAAAAAAAATGTTCGGTTCATCATACTTCATATTTTTTTAACGACGCTCTTAAACAATTCAGAGCACTGGCTTCGCAATACAAATTTGGGCGTGAAAGGACCGACAATTGTTTTCAGAGACTTCTTATTTCTGGCATCAGATTATTTTATCTGTCGTAAATCTGAGACTCGGGACCCAAAACTCTATGTCTTCTGAACGAAACCATACTCAGAAATGTTAAGCCCTTAAAAACATCGACCATGATCGGGTTTGAACCTGGAAATCTCGGAACCAGAGGCTTGTTTGGTAACAAGTAGATCCAGTTATTTCCATCATCATTACAACTACCATAATTGCACTATACATTATCATTGAAGCACTACACCAATGTCTACCAAAATGTGCATTCTATCTCTTTCGCATAAGTCCTTACAATATTATTATATTGAAACGGATAGCAGCTTGACCGGATAGCAGATATCCAGTCAACGTTAAAGCCGGATAGCCGTTTGGTGCATCGTAATGAGAGAGCTCGCGTAGGTGGCGCATGAACGATCGGGCGTACTCGGCTGAATTCGGGTCTATTTCATTCATGAGCGAAGTTAGCAAGTGTTTCATTGACTTGTTGAATTGATTGCAAACACAATCATTTAAGCTTATTTAAAAACGTGCTATCGTAGTTTGGGATTATTATAAAATATTGTTATAAGTAATTCTAAAAAGATTTAGCGACCAAAAATGACATCGGTAAGCTAAAGATCGCCTTTATTTGAATATTTTAATATAAACATTAACAATCAAAATTTTGCTGTTTTTTTTGTTATGCAATGTTAAAATTTCTCGTGGCGGCGAAGGGGAAAAAAAGTATATATATATATATATATATATATATATATATATATAGCAAACAAATCTAACTTTTCTTTTTTTTTACTTCATGTAATTGAAACGATTTATTTATCAATTGGATGTTATGGTAGGTAAGTAGGTGAAGGTCTCGAAATCATCTTGGCAGGTGGCTAAATAATATGAAAAAATATGATTAAAGAACATTTTGTTAAAGTTATTGGTGTAAATTTTATATGCTTTTATATAAACATGTCCACCGCTGTGGTCTCGAGGTAGCGTGCTGCCTTGTCACGCAGCGGGCCCGGGTTCGATCCCCAGTCGGGGCAGTTTTTCTGGGTGAGGTTTTTATCGGGGTTTTTCCTCACCTGTAAGACAAATGTCAGGAAAACTTTAAGGCCCAAACGGTCCCCGAAATCATATGGCCATCCTTATCATTATCATCATCATCACCATCCTTCACCGGTGTGGAAAGCAACAGGAAGCTACCACACCTACACAATTCCCTAGTAAAGCTGCAAGCATAGCATGAAAATGCTATGATTGCAGTGAAGGACCTGCCCTCGGGCAGAATTACTATGGATGGATGGATGGATGGATATTTGTTATGTGGATTAAATAAAGTACCTAAAAGTTACATTTTGTATTTTTTAATCCGTATCCGGCCGAATATTCGCTTATTGTCCGGTATCCGGCCGGATAGTAAATTTAGATCGTATAGGCCGGATACCGCGAAACATGGACTCTTACTTTAAGGGAGGAAAGGAGATTACGAGTATTTGAGAATAAAGTTCTTAGGAAGATTTTTGGACCAAAGAGAGATGAACAGACAGGTGAATGGAGAAGACTGCATAACAGTGAATTACATGGTCTTTATAGGAAACCAGATATAATGAGAACAGTTAAGTCTCGTAGACTGCGATGGACAGGACATGTGGCACAAATGGGGAGTTATGAAATACTGCATGGAAGCTTCTTGTAGGAAAACCAGAAGGAAAACTCCTAGTTTGTAGACAAATAATGAAGTGGGAGAATAACATTAACTATGACTTGAGGGAAATAGATTACACAGGGGATGACTGTAAAACATTGGCTCAGGATAGGGATATATGGAGAGCTTATATCCGCGCGGCCATGAACCTACGGTTTCGATAGTGCCAGTGAGTTAGTTAGTTATAGGCCGAATTCCGGATAGTTATCGGATATCCGTTTCGTCCCTAAATATTACATATCATGTTATTTATAATGTTTACTCTTTATGTTTTTGTATCAATTCTGATTCTATGCAGAAACTTTATTTTTATAAACATGTATATTTTGTTAAAACATATAAAATAATATTATCATTCTTGATAAGACCAGTTATGAAATCGATTTTGAACATTTTCTTCTCCGAACCAATGTTTGGTTCACTTTTGCTTTTCGTCATAAAACGTGGAGCATTTTTTTTCCGTTTACTCATTTGGTCAGAGTCACTAACTTCTTGCTTAGTATAAGAGTAGACATTCGACCTTTCAATGATCGGTTAACGTGGTTATTAAATCTCTTTTTGTCGGCATTTTCTCGTTTTACAACTTCAAAGATATGTCGTAATAGAATGCACTACCCAATACGTGCATCTTAATCAACAAACATACTTAATTTAAAGATAAAATGATTCATAAGGTAATTATTCCATAAAAAGCATGGCCATCTGGTTTCTCCGTGTCATTTACCATTTAACAAATGAACATCACGAATTCTTAAAGATAAAATGAATGCGATTGAAGCGGTCATTTACTTCATGATTTATTTTTTATAATTCTTCTCAATGAATAGAAGTTGAAAGTTTAGGCATTAAAAATATTTAGGCACAAAAGTAAGCCCAAAAAATTAAAATATATAGTAAGATCAAAGAAGGTCTAAAATGTTAAAATGACTATTTAACTCATGCCCCAAATGGCATTCAATGACCAATTACGTTTCAAGGAATTTTGTTTTACAACCAATCACAGTCGTGTTTCACCTCGATATTTATCTACTTCTGTTTATCATATTAAAGAAAGCTCCTCCATTTTAATATTCTGAACAGGTCAGAGCATTATTTTGCAGCGGCTGACTCTCTAACAAATATGTTGAATATAGTAATAATGAACAGATTCCTTCGAAATACACAATTTGATAATAGTTTGTTCGTCCACCGCTGTGGTCTGGGGGTAGCGTGCTGCCTTGTCACGCAGCGGGCCCGGGTTCGATCCCCGGTCGGGACAGTTCTTCTGGGTGAGGTTTTTATCGGGGTTTTTCCTCACCTGTAAGACAAATGTCAGGAAAACTTTAAGGCCCAAACGGTCCCCGAAATCATATGGTCATCGCAATCATCATCATTCATATTCATCTTAGGTTAGGGACTCTCCTGGCACACCATTATCATCATCATCACCCATCATATCATCGGGGCAACGTAACCCCGCCTTCCAGGCGCCCCAACCTCAGAAGTGGGTTACAAGTACGTCATGCCAGGAGAGAAACCAGGAATGTTGAAAGACAAACCTGGGGCATTTGAAAAAAAAAATTGTGTTCAATAATTGTGTTTTTAAATGTTTTTACTGAGTTGTTTTCTAAAAAATAATTAATAAATATAATGTTCGTTATAATATACAGTTTTGATGTGTTTCATTTTTTCTCCACTAAGGTAATATTGCGATGCTATTTTGAAATAAATAATATGATCTAGTTGCAGTGGATGAACAAAAGAAGCGTGACCAAACATTTCTCATTAATTTGTTTTCAAACAACGCCGTTTACATTAAATATATATTCTTCTTGTAATGACATCTATACGAAAACATTAAATATATAAATATTTTTAAAATTTAAATAAATGATTTGTGAGTAAACAACTTAATTTTATTCGTTAAATTGTCCTAACAAATAACACTCTTGATTTCCAAATCTTCTAGATAAATTGGAAATCACTCGTGGCATTACTTATGAACAATACATTTTTATTCGAAACTAGCTATTGACCGTCGTTGTTCGGATATTTCTTTAGCCTAATCTTTTTGGTATGAATTAGCTAAGTGACCCCGAAAACTCTGGATTTGACATCAATATCATCCACCGCTGTGGTCTCGAAGTAGCGTGCTGCTTTGACACGCAGCGAGCCCGGGTTCGATTCCCGGTCGAGACAGGCTCCTGGGTGAGGTTTTTTACGGGGTTTTTCTTCACCTGTAAGACAAATGTCAGGAAGCTTAGGGCCCAACGGTTACATCATCATCATCCTTATCATCATCATCATCATCATACTTCACCGGTGTGAAAAGCAACGGGAAGCTACCACACCTATAATTCTTTATTAAAGGTGCAAAGCATAGCATGAAACTGCTATGATTGCAGTGAAAGGCCTGCCCTCGGGCAGAATTAGTATGCATGGATGGATCTAGGCTTATAATACTGTACAGTATATGAAAATGATTGTTTACAAGTTAATGAACTCTTAATACATTTAAGATATTTCTAGGCTATTCACATCTGTCTAAATGTTACAAAAGTCAATTAATTTTTTTGCGCGATAGTGGGTTTTGTCGTAATTACCAGCAATGGCGACCAGTAATGAAAGTTTAACTTCCTACATTTCGGGGTTGCCAACCTAAATAACTATACTGTAATATTACATTTACACACACGTGCGAGAAGTAAAACCACTGCCCTCTATGTATACTACATGCAATGTATATACAGAAAATATCCAAAACGTAGTGTTAATATACATTATACGAAACAAATCACTGCATTTTAAATGAATTGAACTTTATTTGAAACAATATAAAACATTAAATACGTACTTGCGGCCATGTTATTAATAATTGTTCTCAAGGCCTCCTGTTGTTTCAACTAATAAACATTGCCCACACTGTTAACGTTAGTCAATTGTTTATTATGAACGCAAATATTTCCAACAAATATGTTATTATTTTACTATTATTTATTATTTTGAAAACACCATCGCCATCACGCAAACAATAAAGTACAACGCACGTTTGTGAAGTGTTTTACAGAATCTCGGAAATTAAAAATCTCTCTATCACTCGGTTTTTAAACATTTTTCCTCGATTCTGTAAAACCCACTTCCTAACCTCGTATCGTAATATACTATAAATAATAACTTTTTAGGACTTTTAAAATGTAAAAGTAAAATTACGATCATTGAATAAAAATTTTAGAACAAACCAATTACGGTTCTGATTTGATTCATGAGGTGTATGAAATAAAACTGTAGGTCCAATACAATGTTTTTAATTGACAATTTCCAAAACTTTCTGATAGCGATGGATCCATGTCATTCTATTCCACAGAGTACCAGAGAAGAAAGTAGGCAAGTTTCGCGTACATGCCATAAGCGGCGCTAGTGTAGAACAACTAACTACATCTAAATTTTTTCGATTTTTTTCTGGTACTAATATGAAATTATATAACGCCATCTGGTGAATAATCATGGAATTTAACTTTTATAGGAATAAATAACGTATTAATTAATCTTAAATTCTGGAATTATGTATACCCAGTCTCTCAGAACTAGAGATTTTCTTTAATTTTAACAGAAGGGAAGAATGTAAATAAAACATGTTAATTTATTTTCGTTTATTAAAATTTAAAAACGTGCATTATGAGCTCTTTTAATAAATATGTACAATTGACCTACCCCCTTATTCTCACATATATATTTTATACAATACTTATTAAAGAACCTTAGCCATGTCATACATCTGTCCATTATAAAGTCACATTTTTAAAATGTTTATTAGAAATGGCTGTACACTAACATTACTCTTCCTAACCTAACAAATCTTACAATTTTATCACTTCTAGTAGGTTTATCATAAGTAATGCCACGAGTGATTTCCAAATTATCGATAAATTCACGACTCACGAAGTGAGGAGTGAATTTATCTAGAGAATTTGGAAATCAAGAGTGGCATTTGTTAGGACTATTTAACGAATAAAATTAAGCTGTTTACTCACAAATCATTATTTAACTATAGTTATTTTAAAATATTTATATATTTAATGTAAACGACGATGTTTGAAAACAAATGAGAAACGATAGGTACGCTTCTACTGCTTCTTTTGTTTATCACTGCAACCAGATCATACTATTTATTACCAAAGGAACGCAATATTTAAGGAGGAGCTTTCTTTAATATGGTAATTATAACACTGATAAATATTTCGTGAAACACGACTCTGATTGGTTGTAAAACAGAAATCATTGAAATGTGATTGGTCATTGACTCCCATTTGGAGCATGAGTTAAATAGTCTTTGAAAATAGATTCACATTAAAAATGTAGACAAGCTTGAAATTACTTACAAATTAGAGTGAAATAAAATCTAAGTAATGATTTTAACTTTCGATAATTTACAGTACCGTCTACATAGAACGAAAGGATAGCAGTTAAAAATTTAAATTTACAAAATGGCTAACTTCCCATAATCCCGAGTGAACACCGGTGAACACGCCGTTTGCCTTGCATTTGTTTTATTTAGTTACATATTCTGTTACTACGAAACAGCGCTACCATTGTAGTTTGCTCATTGTAGTTCATCGTAAACGACCGAAATTTTTTAGATGTCACTGTACTCAGTTTCCCCTCTATTCGAAGTTTCTCTATGATTCCATTCTATGAAACAAGTGATCCACTACAACAAGTTTTATTTTCTTCGAATGCAACTCTTCCAATAAAGTTGGTGTGAAGAGAATCGACAAAATTGAATAGTTTCCTGTTAAAAAAATATGAGTTTGCTTGTAACTTAAATTGAAACATATAAAGTAATAAATTTACTCGGATTGTGATTAAATTAAAATTGAAGAATGCGGATTTACTCCAGAACAAATTATAGAGAGTAACAACGATGACAAAAATCAGCATACGCCTGGAATATTCGGAATTCTAGGAGCGAGTTCAGAGTCAAAAGGAATGCAGCTCTTTTCCATTGTGTGCGTATTGAATCGTGAAACTATTTCATATACGTGGAACTACTTAAATCATTGACTAATCCCATTAATATTGATTAATTAACTAACATTTTATAATACATTGACCAAAACATAGACGTTAAATGTGAGGTTTATTTTTACAACGTAAGAAAATTCCAAACATAGTTCCAACTTCTATTTTACGTGATTTAAATATTGAATAAGTTTTAGACATTTTTGTCTCTTTATAGACAAGTTCAGAGGAGTAATCTAGCGCTTATTTTAATTCCATACAAGTTGGTTCATACGGTAGGGTTTGATACTCGTATCCGGGAGATCTCGAGTGTATAATTAAAGTATATAATTATCATAAGTAATGCCACGAGTGATTTCCAAATTCTCTAGATAAATTGGAAATCAAGAGTGGCATTTGTTAGGTCTATTTAACGAATATTAGGATTCCATTTGCCTTGATATCTCTTTTCCATAGCTGATATCTCCTAAGTAGCTCATTTGGTTTTATTTTACAATGGACAAATGGACGAAAAGACATTTATTAAAGAAATAATTATTTAAATCCATTAATTTAAATTGAAATAAAATTAAAAACTGCATTAAGTACAAATATGGTACTCATGAGACAAAAATCATGTTGACCAGTGAAATCATAATGTTGAATGGTTCCATGTTTGCCGAATATTGAAGCATTATGTTTCCAAATGGACTCCTGCGCAAGGATACCATTTGGACAAAAGGGTGTATGATCTAATAGGGGTGAGTACATTATTTTGTTTATTAGACGAAGATTTGCTTGATTTTATAAAATAATTGCATTTAAAAATTAATTCTCTTATCTTAAATGGTCCACCGCTGTGGTCTCGAGGTAGCGCGCTGCCTTGCCACGCAGTGGGCCCGGGACGGGCTTCCTGTGTGAGGATTTATTCCGGGTTTTTTCCTCAGCCGTAACACAAATGCCAGGTAGCTCTGAGTCGAAAAGGTCCCCGAACATCATCCTTTTCATCATCATTATCATCCCGGTGTGTGGAAAGCAACGGGAAACTACCACGCCTATAATTCTCCAGTAAAACTACAAAGCATAGTATGAAATTGCTACGATTGTAGTGAAGGACCTGCTTTAGAGCAGAACACTATAGAATAATATCTTAAATAAAAGAAAATGGTTCAGTAATTTATACAGTAAAACTTGTTTAATCCGGAACTTGAATAATGCGGAAATATATCCAATGTGAACAAATTTATTGGTCCCGGCGAAATAATAGTAATTTTACGTTATTTATTTTGTGTAAAACGGAATCTGTCAAACAAGGGAACGGAAGGATATTTCTACAGAATTCATGAAAAAATGTTTATAAAGCGGAAAGATAGAGAGAGAAATAAATTAGTTTCCACTATATTGAATTCCTGTTAGGTGAATTAACAATAAGTGATAATTGCTGCCGCCGGGGAAGTTGAGTTCCAACCTGTATTTGAAATTTTCTTTTGGCCTCTCTGCACACCCGTTTTGCGAAACACAGGTTCGTTTAACAAATATTTGGCGTGTTACATCTGTCTTACAAATAACTAGTGCACTGTAAAATCTTAAATTAGTTTAAGATTTGAGAGCGATTGTGTGCATATATTTCACAAGTAGCGTTCTGAATTTACGTAATGCAGATGGCTAAATCGTATGTATAATTTTCATTAAACGAAAAAGTTAAAGTTATTGAAGATCTCAGGGGTCCTCATCTAGGGGATATGTGGATGGCGAACACAAGGTGTCCAAGATGAGCAAAACATTTCTTCCACTTACTTGTGTTTTGCACTCTTTTAACTTTACTATCTAACCTCTCTTGGTTAACTCTTGTTTTTTCGACCCGACGCTATTAGGGCATCCGAGGGCTAGGTAGTATTTCCTTTCTTCTTTCCTTTATTTTCTTTTCTTCTCCAGAAAAGCCTGACCAGAGGCTATAAGATGGCAGGCCCATCACTGGTCTTGCCTTCCTTTGGCCAGCAACCAATCGAAGGGACTATTATTATGCTTTCAAGTCTTATACTTGGAAGGAAGAAGAAAGAAAAACAAACTCTCAGTACGCGGAATAATGGCTAAATTTAAATGTGGGGAGACCTAAGTTTGTGAGATTTTAAAACATAAAGAAAAAATAAGGAATGAATGGACGCAAGGAAATGGTGAAATGAAGAGAAAAAAATCAACGAGGCGTGGGAGTGTTTTACAAGTCCACGATCAGGAAATCTCCAAATTTCCGGATGCTGTCACTATATCCTTGGGGAATAACGGTTTTAAGGCATCTTCAGGTCGGTTGTGAACAGTTTTAGAAGACGACACAATATAACGTGGAATGAAATTTGCGGGGAATCAAAGGATGTGGACGAAAGTGTAGTTAGTGAATGGAAAACGAAACTGCATACTTTAATTTCAGGACACGCGCCTAAGAGACATTTTAACGCTGACGAAACGGGACTGTGAAGTCGCTCATACATACTATACTTCCCTTTCCAACGGTTCTAATCTAAAATTGTTTAATATTTTTTATAATGCGGAATCTTGTCTAACGTGGAAAAATATTGGTACCATGCGATTCCGCTTTGAATAAGTTTTACTGTATTATTTCTCAGACTGAGAAGATAAGTAGAATTATCAACTTTTATAAGATTCATGATGTGTTCCGTTGAGGTATTATTCAAAATTAATATAAAATTATGGAATATTCACCTGAAAGGTCCGTCTCCTCAACTTAATTAATCGTTTAACTGTAGCGCTTTCGAGACTTGTCCCATCATCGGCAGATTCAAAACGGGTGTTTCACTGAAGATCTGGTAGAGGGGGTTGCATGTATTGGGTTCGTTTTCGTTTATCAGGCTGTCGTTGTGAGCTGCTATCATGATTTCCATCTCTTCGAGTACGTTTATCTTCGCTGGATTATTTTCTCTGTGCATTACTGTTAGGGTGTTTTCAATATTTAACATGCGATGTCCTTCATGGATAACGTGTTTTGCATAGCTTGATTTACCTTCTGCGTGAATGAAGTCTCGAAAATGTTCTTTGAATCTGATGTTAAAACTCCTGTTTGTCCTTCTTATATAAAATTTGTTGCAGTCCTTACATGTCAGTTTATAAACTCCTTTGCTGTTGAAAATGTTATTTTCTTCAGGTGAATATTCCATAATTTTATATTAATTTTAAGTAGAAATTAGTTGTCGGTACTTCATCTTAGTTTTAATATAATGTATTAATGTAATTTGAATGTTAGGGTAAATACTGTATTCTTGGCTGACTGTAGACTGACTGAACAAAGGTTCAACCCATGTCTTTCTCAGTTCCCATAATCTGTAATTGATTAAAAAAAGAATGCAGTTAACCAAGTTGGAGCTAGGTTTTTTGTTGTTTTGGATGACAAATTACAGATATTTAAGTGTTTAATGTAGTTCGCGGATATCGTACATGACCGTGAGATGCACGACAAGTAGGTCGTGGGAAAATCCACCTCTTTTAACTGTCTGTTGCCGCCACATCTTGTACTTGCTCTGCCAACTTTAAAAGGACAATTATCAGACGTGAACACATGTACAATTATTGTATTAAAATCACAACTTCTACAAAGACACGTTCAATGTTCTGACATTTTACTTGTCATATATTGACATCAGAGAAGGCTCGTACAGATAATTTCCCAGACATGTGAAACAATAGAACACACGACTTTCCTTGAGCGTTCAAATTCCGCAAGATAGGATTAATGAATAGAGGTTAAGACAATGGTCTAGTTTATTACTTACCCTTTTTAATTTATATATTAATGGCATCATCCAATATTGGAAAAGTATTGTTAATATAGGTATAAGAATGGGCCGTTTTAAAATATTAAACGTTTTAATGTATGCTGACGATGTGGTTATTATTCAAGAAAATGAAAAATAATTTGGTGTGTTCTTTATATCAATTAAATCAGTTGTGCCAAGAATATAATTTTAAAATATCAAAATAAAAAACTAAAATAATGACATTTTGTGGAAACGAACATATAAGATCAAAAATCGTAATAGACAACAAACCTCTGGAACAAGTAACAAATTTTAATTATTTGGGTTGTAATTTTACTATAAACACAAAAACTGAAAGAGACATACATATGAAACTGTCAAAATTTCAAATGATATGCGGAACTATACATAAAACATTAAAGAATAAAACAAGAAGAGATACTAGATTGAATTTTTATAAAACATTGGCAGTTCCTGCATTACTTTATGGGAGCGAAACTTGGGTAATGACCAAAAAATTACAAAGTAGAATACAAAGCGCAGAACTTAACTTCCTTAGAAGAAAAAAAAAGGCTGCACAAGATTGGATCGGATAAAGAATGAATATATAAGAACAGAGTTAAATATATATCCATTGGATGAGGAAATCGGAGAATATAGAGAGAAATGGTTTACACATGTGGAAAGAATGAATGCAACAAGATTACCAAAAGCAGCATGCAACTACAAACCAAGAGGTTCAAGGAATGTAGGAAGGCCAGTGAAAAGATGGACAGAACAACTGTGAGGCGGAACAGGCAATTTTTGTTTAGCCCGTGAAGTGAAGAAGAAGGATTATTCAATATTATTTTATAGTATACATGAATTTTTAAACATGTAACAAAATTCAATCCTCAAATGTTGAGGATTACTGTAATAGGAAAGACAAACACAATTATTTTCGTTAAATAATTATCAATAGGTAAAAAACTAATATACAGTAATTTAATGGTAAAATGAAATATATAAAAGGATATAATAAAGAATACAGCCATAATAAATTAATTATAAATACTCTTTCATACTTTAAACTGACCCAAAGCCTTTGGCGGCACTATGGTCCTGGGGTCGACTCAGCCTCTAACTGAAATGACTACCAGATGCTTCTTCTGGGGTAAAGGTGGCCGTCACACAGGGCTGACAATCTGGCTGACATCAAGTGCCGATTGTCTAGAAATAGTGGGAGCCTTAACCTCCTACTACCCCAAGGGCCTCCTGAGGCCTGTCGTGGAATCACTTTACTTTACTCTTCCATACATTATGTATTATTTTAAATATCCTATGACGTCTGAGACGTGGCAATAAGTTGTGTGGAAATTAATGTTTCCAGACAAGCCGTCTGTTAACTTAGCTAACTAAGTTTGTAGAGACCAGCATTTTTCAATTTTGACAGATACACATAATATTAATATTCCAATTTTGGATAAATTATATGTTTCATACCTCTCCTTATAACTGACTCAGTCAGTCGACAAAAAAAAGTACTGAGGATGAGGCCACCAAGGCTTTGAAATCGCGATCTACTTAGATGACTGGATATGAGGAGAGGTATGAAACATTTTAATTTATCTTAAATTAAACCTCAGAGTGATTTATTCATATAAAAGTTCAATATTCCAATTTTGACTGTAAAACTTAATACAAAATGCAGATATAATTATTTTTTTCACATTCCTATAAAGAGATAAATATTTTAATTCGATTTTAATAATTTTATGGCACCCTGTAATAAGAGAGGGGTAAGACCGGAACCTTTCGGTAGTGTTAACTTCTCTCCCACGGCGGGTATTCTGACACTTGTACAAGAACATGTAGCAGACCAATACATTCATTTGTCTGTGCCAATGAGAAACAAATAGCAATAAGCATGCGTAATCCGTCATGTCAATTCCATCTACATTCCTCAGTCAATTAAAATACAAAACAACACCTTCAACTGTTATTACAAATATACTTGTACATTACCAATCCAATGTTCTCTCGCTACTGTAGTCAATGTCAAATAATTCAGATTGTAGGTCATTTCATAAGAAACTCGCCTGTCTTGGGCTACTTGCTACGCTATACAGATTGTGAAGCTAAGTTATTATATAGGAATTGGTACTATGAAGATTCGTAGGGGATTAGATTCATGAATAAATAGATATATTGGTTGGGGCGGATATGTAGATAGATTATAGGCATGGAGGTGATACAGGTTAAGTCCGTCCGAGTTTCCATTGTGGAGAATACGAGTAATATGTTTTCCTCTGATCGCGGTACCAACGCTATGCAGAGTAGACCATTGGTGGGGCTGCCACCTCAAAGCTTTAGGTCTAGCTCCTGGATGTACTAACCCCATCTAGAGGGTTGCAATTGGCTGCTTACAAACTAAATGCAATATGTAGCGATTATAATTTTAAAATTTCAATAAGTAAAAGAAAAGTAATGGCATTTTGTGGAAGAAATACTCTGCGTGCAAAAATAGTAATTAGAGACGAAATTATTGAACAAGTATCCCACTTTAAATATTTAGGATGTGACATCAGCTATGGGTATGATAAAGATATTGAACACAAAACACATCAGTTTCAAGCTATTTGTGGTACAATAAATAGAACATTGAATAATAAAGCCCATAAACAAACTAAATTAAAATTTTATAAAATAATGGCTGTCCCTGTCCTTTTGTATGGGAGTGAATCTTGGATTACCACTACCAAACAAGAGAGTAAAATCCAAGCAGCCGAGATGAAATTTTTAAGAAGAGTAAAAGGCTGCTCTAGAATGGACCAGATAAGAAACGAGGATATCCGTGAAGAACTGCAGATCTACTCCATAAAAGAAAAGATAATTAACAACAAGATACAGTGGAAAGAACATGTAGAAAGAATGGAAGAAAGTAGATTACCAAATAAAATCTTCCATTATTTTCCAAGAGGAAGGAGAGATGTCGGACGTCCTCGGAAGAGATGGTCTTAGATATATTAGTGAAGACGGAACAGGCAACTCTTGCCTAAACCAGGAAGTGAAGAAGAAGAAGGTGATACAGGGCGAGAGAGAGAGAGAGAGAAATTGAGGAGTATATGAATGGGTGGTGTGTAACTAGAATAAATTAGACTATTTAACTCATGCCCCAAACGGGAGTCAATGACCAATCACGTTACAATGATTTTTGATTTACAACCAATCACATTCGTGTTTCGCCTAGAATTTGCCAACTAAAGTTTATCATAATAAAGCAAGCACCTCCTTTTTAACATTCTGAATAGGTCATAGCATTATTTTGCAGTGACTGACTCGCTAAGAAATACGGGTACCAGATTGTATATATAGTGCATGAATGTCAACACATACCGAATGCGGGAGTTAATATAAAAACATTTGTAGCAATTGATTACAAAAAAAGAAACCACTGTTTGTACTTCCTTAAATGTATTTTTTCCCAGAAAAATATAATTGTCATATTTACATCATAGGACATCAGAAATGAATTGATATACAGTTTGATGTGTTTCATTTTTTTCTCTACTAGAGTGCATTCTTACAATATTGTCAATGTGTGTTGCTGTATTGTGTTTGGCTTGAAAATATTATTTATAATTCCTGTTACTCTGTTAAATTTTATAATTATTACAATATTGCAATCCTTTGGCAATAAATAATATAATCTGGTTGCAGTGATAAACAAATGAAGCATAACAAACGTTTCTCATTTGTTTTCAAACATCGCCATTTACATTAATTATATAAATATTTTAATTAACTATATTTAAATAATGATTTGCGAGTAAACAGCTTAATTTTATTCGTTAAATAGGCCTAACAAGTCCACCGCTGTGGTCTCGAGGTAGCGTGCTGCCTTGTCACGCAGTGGGCCCGGGTTCGATCCCCGCTCGGGACAAGTTTCCTGGGTAAGGTTTTTTTCCGGTTTTTCCACATCTGTAAGACAAATGTAAGGATACTTTGATGCCCAAACGGTCCCCGAATATCATCTGGCCATCATTATCATCAATATCATATTCACTTAATTACATTAAGTTTAGGTTTAAGGCCTCTCCTGGTGCATCATTACCCATCGTCTTCACCCATCATATCATTGGGGCAGCGTAACCCCACCTTACAGGCGCCCCAACCTCAGAAGTGGGTTACAATACGCCAATGCCAAGAGGGAATACCTGAAATGTCGAATGACAAACAGGTGGCATTGAACATAAAAAAAGTCCTAACAAATGTCACTCTTGATTTCAAAATTCTCTACATAAATTCACTCCTCACTTCGTGAATCGTGAATTTATCGATAATTTGGAAATAACTCGTGGCATTACTTATGATTATTTAACTCATTCCCCAAATGGGAGTCAATGGCCAATCACGTTTCACTGAATTTTGTTTTACGACTAATGACAGTCGTATTTCACCTCGGTCTTAATCGATTTTTCTTTACCAGCTCCTGCTTTTGTGATAAAGATAGCTACTCCTTTTTAATATGCCAAACAGGTCACAACATTAATTTGCAGTGACTGCCTCTCCTCCTAATACATTGAATATAGCAAACAATGAACATATTCCATCGAACTAAGCACAATAATTGTGTTTTAAGTAATGATTTTACCGATTTGTTTACTAAAAAATAAATTAATGACACATCATGTTGGTTATAATATTCAGTTTGATGTGTTTCATTTTTTCTCCACTAGGATGCATTCTTACAATATTGCGATTCTATTTGGTAATAAATAATATGATCAAGTTGCAGTGAACAAACAAAAGAAACATAACCTCACATTTCTGAATTGTTTCCAAACATCGTCATTTACATTAAATATATACATATTTTAAAATACCAGTAACTATATTTAAATAATGATTTGTGAGTAAACAGCTTAATCTTATTCGTTAAATAATCCTAACAAATGCCACTCTTGGTTTAAATAATGATTTTTGAATAAACAGTTTAATTTCATTCGTTAAATAGTCCTAGCCACTCTTGGTTTCCACATCATCTAGATAAATTCACACTTCACCTCGTGACTCGTAAATCCATCGATGTTTGGAAATCATTCGTGACATTACTTATTATTAACTGTCAGCAAATAGGTATGGATCATAGACATTTCTGAAATAGACTTGCAATAACACTGGTCAACATGATTTTTGTCTCATTAGTACCAATAGTTGTACTTAATGCAGTTTTTTATCGTGGTTTCAAATATGTATTCGGAATTTCACCATCACACAGTTTTTTATATTGCAATTTCAATTAATGGATTTAAATAATTATTTTTTAATAAACGTTTTTTCATCCATTTGTCCATTGTAAAATAAAACCAAATGAGCTAACTCAGGAGATTTCAGCTATGGAAAAGAGATATAAAGGCAAATGGATTCCTAATATGCTAGCCGACTATTGTTGGACCATCAAGAGGGATGCTCCACAGGCGAAATATAGCAGAAAATCGTCATTTCGTACTTTCTAGGTGAGTCCGAATGTTCGAATATTGTGTAGTTACGAATGTAAAAGATATTAAAGTGTTTGAAGATATAAATTCCTGTCTCTCGGAAACCTTGCGTGATAGAGAAACCCCGATATCATATTTGAATTCAGGAGAAAAAAATACTATCAGAATCACATATTTTTCTTTCTCAGACAAAAAAAAAAGTTTATTTTTTGTTGCTCAGTGTAATTGGTTATATGGCGCTAATGGGTAACACTATAAGTACTCTGTGATATATGTTGAAGAAGCAGATGTAATGATTTATAAATAGGAAAAAATGATTATACAGTATTTTGTTCAGAGTCTAGGTAGTTCAACACAATTTTAGAAAAACACTTGTCGATCGGTCACAGGGGTCATGATCCGGTGGATGATAATGGAAACCGATCAATGATTGACATCCAACAAGCCTGTCTCACAATATCCATTTGTACGAAGACCTTTACAACATGCAGAATAATCAATATATTTATTCGAACAGGAGTTCGGATAAACAAACACTACAACTTTTATTTTATAATATTTATCTTTTTACAGGCCTAATGCTCACTGCCCTCAGCACATCCCATCACGTGAGTAAATAATTGTTTCTAATCCCAACTGCTTTTTATATATACTAGTGGTCGCCCAGCTTTCGAAATTCGACCACAATTGGTTAAATTTTTAAGTTTGTCACAAATACGTCATTATGCATTAATTTTCTATTTATTTTAAAAATACCAACGATAGGAAATATGTGGTATAGCTTGGCTAACCCATATTAAAAAAAACAATAACGTGTCATTTGACATTTGTATACTATTTAAATTTGCATTTGGCCTATTATTATGTGTACGGGAATATATATCCGTTCATCTTTGTCTCTCACTCCGACCCGTCAATGTTCTATGTCGAGGCATAATGGAAGTAGGTGCGAATATGTAAATATATAAGGAATAGTAATTAAATTACTGTTACAAAGATTAGACAGGGTTTAATTTAAATTTAAATAATAAATTGTACTCATTTTTTTTAAATCACTATTAATAAATATGCGAGAGTAAGTCAATTCACATTGGTGCTGCACAATTTTCTTTTTGCAACAATGCACTTTCAGTATGAGAGCAAACAAATGAATGATTATACAAATGAATGAGTAATACAAATAAATTCCTTAGAGACAATTTATTTTATTCTGTTTAATTTAATTTATTTGTGACACATATTATACATAAATTTTATTTTTCTGCACTCCTTCTCTATATGAACTTTAAGGTAAAGGTAAAGTGATCCCACTACAGGCCTCAGGAGGCCCTTGGGGTAGTAGGAGGTTAAGGCTCCCACTTTTTCTTGACAATCGGCACTTGATGTCAGCCGGGTTGTCAGCCCTGCGTGATGGCCGCCTTTAGCCCAGAACAAGCGTCTGGTACTCATTTCAGTTAGAGGCTGAGTCGACCCCAGGGCCATAGTGCCGCCAGAAGGTTTGGGTCAGTTTAAAAATCCTGACCCCACCGGGACTCGAATCCTCGACCTTCCGGCTTGTACTTTCTTACTCACTGGCACTATCGAACCCGTAGGTTCATGGCCGCACGGACATAAGCTCTCCATACATCCCTATCCTGAGCTAATGCTTTCCAATCATTCCCTGTATAATCTACTTCCCTCAAATCATAGTTAATGTTGTTCTCCCACCTCATTCTTGGTCTACCAACTGGGCGTTTTCCTTCTGGCTTTCCTACAAGAAGTTTCCATGCACGTCTTTCATTCCCCATACGCGCAACATGTCCTGCCCCGCAGTCTACGTCTACGGGACTTAACTGTTTCTTATTATATCTGGGTTCCTATAAAGACCATGTAGTTCATTGTTATGTAGTCTTCTCCATTCACCTGTCTGTTCATCTCTCTTTGGTCCAAAAATTTTCCTAAGAACTTTATTCTCAAATACTCTTAATCTCCTTTCCTCCCTTAAAGTAAGAGTCCATGTTTCACACCCATATAATATAACTGGTAGAATAATAGTTTTATATATTTTCAGCTTAACGCTTTTTGAAAGGAGTTGGGACATCAAAAGTCTCTGCAAAGCATAATAGCATGCATTTCCAGAATTGAGCCTATGTTTAATTTCTTTGTGCATCTCATTCCTATTTGTGATTATTGTTCCTAGGTATTTGAATTCAGCCAATTCCTCAAAATTTCCCTCATTTGTCATTAGCTGTCCATTTCCATTATATAATGTATTTCTACGTGTGACCATATATTTAGTTTTTACTGATATTTACTTGCAGTCCTAATTTCTTAGTGTTACTCAATAGTGTGTGCGTGTTGGCCTTTAGTATCTCCTCGGTATCGGCCAGTAGTACTACATCATCAGCATAAACTAACAGCTTATTAATACCATTCAGTTGTAAGCCTTCCTCATTCTCCAAAGATTTAATGGCATGCTCTAGTACAAAATTAAATAGTAGAGGAGATAGTGCATCTCCTTGCTTCAACCCATTCTGGATTTCAAAAGTGTCTGAAAACTGTTTGCCTACACGCACCCTACTCGTTGAGCCATTTAGACACATTCGTTATAAGTCTAACTAACTTTTTAGGAATTCCGAACTCCAGCAGGATACTATATAACTTCTCCCTCTTAATTGAATCATATGCTTTTTTGAAGTCTACATATAGTTGATGTACAGTACCATTATATTCCCATTTCTTTTCTAAAATCTGTCTTATACTAAAAATCTGATCTGTTGTAGACCTGTTTCTTCTAAATGCACATTGATGATCTCCTAGAATGTCATCAATATAGGGAGTAAGTCTGCTTACTAATATATTTGTTAGAATTTTGTACGAAGTTGAAAGTAATGAGATGCCCCTATAGTTGTTTGCAATCAGTTTTATCTCCTTTCTTATAAATTGGTACGATAATTGATTCCTTCCATTCATCTGGAAGAGCTTCTTTTTCCCAAATCTTACTAAGCAACCAGCGTATCTTGTCCATCAATTTTTCTCCCCCTGATTTTATCAGTTCTGCTGGGATCTCATCTGAACCTGATGCTTTATACATCTTCAATTTTTCAATTGCCATTTCAACCTCTAATGCACTTGGCTCTGCGACTAGCATTTCTGCTGTCTGTAACTTATCCTCCTCAATGTCCTGTTCTGTATGTACATTTAATAGCTGATTAAAATAACTTTTCCATCTATTTAATATACTCTTGGAATCTGCAATCATATCCCCATTTTCATTCCGAATTATGTTTGTTCTAGCCTGAAACCCTTCTTCTCTATACTAATTCCCTGATATAATTCTCTAATGTTCCTATTTTTTGCATTCATTTCAAGATCATTAATCTTCTCTCTCAAATATTCCCTCTTCTTACTCTTTAGTAACTTGGTGGTTTCCCGTCTAACACTACCCAATTGCTCTAAATTTACCTCATTAGGCTCGTGTAACCATTTCATTTTTGCTAGCTTTCTTGCTTGTAGCGCTTTAATTATGCCAAATACCACACTCCTCCGTGCGCGCAATATGCTTAAAAAGGGGTATAAATTTTTTTCACGTATTAAAATATATATATAATTAGATTTTTACATCGGCGGATGCATGGCATCATTGTAACCTAGTATAAATCCAGGCACCACATCAGCAGATCACTTTGACTAGGACGACAATGAAAAATAATTCTAATGACGATATTCAGAGGATTCACAGTTTATTGAGTGTGTAGATCCTATATTACTTTAATATCTAGAATTTTTATTCCAGAGAAAAATGAAGTTTATGTGTCTTGAACTGTTGTCACTCAGCTCGCTGTTAAATGTCGTTTCTTCATCTCACATCAACATCCAGTCACTAGAGAGTTACTAAAACACGTGACTAATCAGTAATCACCATCTTCTTTAAAAACGTATCGATACAAAGAAAGGCGAATCCCTCAGATAACACTGAGCAAGAAAAATTAAACTTTTTTTGTCTCAGAAAGAAAAATATGTGTTTCTGATAGTATTTTTTCTCCTGAAATCAAATATAATATCGGTTTTTCTCCATCATGCAAGGTTTCTGAGAGACAATAATTTATAATTTCAAACACTTTAATATTTTCTTCATTCGTAACTATAAAATATTCGAACATTCAGACTCACCTAGAAAGTACGAAATGACGATTTTCTGCTATATTTCGCCTGTGGAGCATCCCTCTTGATGGTCCAACAATAAATCACTGAGCAACAAAAAATAAACTTTTTTTTTGTCTCAGAAAGAAAAATATGTGTTTCTGATAGTACTTTTTCTCCTGAAATCAAATATAATATCGGTTTTTCTCCATCATGCAAGGTTTCTGAGAGACAATAATTTATAATTTCAAACACTTTAATATTTTCTTCATTCGTAACTATAAAATATTCGAACATTCAGACTCACCTAGAAAGTTCGAAATGACGATTTTCGGCTATATTTCGCCTGTGGAGCATCCCTCTTGATGGTCCAACAATAAATCACTGAGCAACAAAAAATAAACTTTTTTTTTGTCTCAGAAAGAAAAATATGTGTTTCTGATAGTACTTTTTCTCCTGAAATCAAATATAATATCGGTTTTTCTCCATCATGCAAGGTTTCTGAGAGACAATAATGTATAATTTCAAACACTTTAATATTTTCTTCATTCGTAACTATAAAATATTCGAACATTCAGACTCACCTAGAAAGCACGAAATGACGATTTTCGGCTATATTTCGCCTGTGGAGCATCCCTCTTGATGGTCCAACAATAAATCACTGAGCAACAAAAAATAAACTTTTTTTTTGTCTCAGAAAGAAAAATATGTGTTTCTGATAGTACTTTTTCTTCTGAAATCAAATATAATATCGGTTTTTCTCCATCATGCAAGGTTTCTGAGAGACAATAATTTATAATTTCAAACACTTTAATATTTTCTTCATTCGTAACTATAAAATATTCGAACATTCAGACTCACCTAGAAAGTACGAAATGACGATTTTCTGCTATATTTCGCCTGTGGAGCATCCCTCTTGATGGTCCAACAATAAATCACTGAGCAACAAAAAATAAACTTTTTTTTTGTCTCAGAAAGAAATATATGTGATTATTTTAGTATTTGTTCTCCTGAATTCAAATAGGCTATGATATAGGTTTTTCTCCATCATGGAAGGTTTCCGAGAGACATTATTTAAATCCATTAATTGAAATTGAAATAAAAAGAAAACTGTGTGTGATGGAGAAATTCCGAATATATATTTGATAACACGATAAAAACTGAAGTACAACTATTCGTACTCATGAGACAAAAATCATGTTGACCAGTGTAATGGAATAGATGGTCTGATTTTAAACAGAAATGAATTCAGTTTAAGAGTAGTGTGTTGTAAGATGAATGATAATTAAGAGGGTGAAGGTGAAATCAATGTCGCCACGTAGCCACTAGTATCGATATTTTTTAAATACTTTTTATTTTTAATTACGACATGTCTGTTTACAAATTCTGAGTATTCCGCCCAATCTTGCAATCTCTAACATTCATTCATTCATTAGACTATGCAGCAAGTTTTAAAATGAATGGCCCAATTCTTGTTAAATATGTAAATAGGGTTCGAACGTGTAAATAATCTTCCCCTGAAGGGATTGTTGTTTCATTCTTATTATTATATTAACCGGGTCAATGGATTTCTTAGGGTGGAAAAATCCAAGGATCAAAGTCCTCAGAGAGGGACTTTAAGCCGTGGGTCCCGAATCTGAAGATTTTCAGCCTCGTAAAAGATACTTAAGCCTGGATAAAAAGGCCTCTAAGCAAAATTTACCGAATTTTACCCTCCTAGTACTACCTCGGTTTCCTAGATGTCAGTAAGAGACGGAACGCTGACCACGGACCACTCCAATGCAATCAATATGAAAACAAGTGTAACTAAATTAGTATTGTTCAATTTCTTCCCTGTAGGGGGAGAGCGCCTGAATCTCGTTGAGGGAAACAAGGGCTTACAAGATTATTATTATTATTATTATTATTATTATTATTATTATTATTATTATTATTTTATGAATTTTGATAAGTAAACTTCTCGAACTTAGGAATTTTCATAGGTTTATACCCTTTAACTCTTATTAGACGGTACAATTTTAACAGTTCAGTAACATAAAGCCAGGCTGACTCAGATAATTTTGCAGCCTGAACTATCATCATCAACAACAAGGATTAAGCCCAATGGCCTGTTCCGATCTCATTATAGGTCGAATTGGTCCTTCCATCTCTTCAATGGTCTTCCCAACATTCTTCTCCCTTTTGGTTTATAATTATACATTCTTCTTGGTATGCGCTGTTCATCCATTCGTAATACGTGCTGAAGATAAGCATGTTGATAATATTTTATTCTTTCACAGAGATTAAATATATTAAGTTCTGTTCTATATGGAGAATAAATGCGAACCTCGTGCCAAATTAAGAAGATCTGAGAGATTTTAATATGATTACAAAGAGAAAATGTTTAATGGACAGACCAATATGGGCCTAGTGTTGAGTTATGTGAGAAACCACGCAGTTGATGTGGGTGCCTCCCGTATAGAGACCCAACTAGCCACGTGGGGCCCACGGGGAGTCTTTTGTCTGGGCCGACTTGCACCTCGGGCGTTCTTTTTACCTCCCTAGTTCCGCATTTTTTTATTTTCACAATTTATGTTCGACGTTGAACCGCAAGAGGTCGTTCGAGTTGTCTATTTCATTTATATGACTTGTTTACGAAAAAAAAAACAAAGTTACCCTCATAAATATGCACTACCTGTGAAACCGGTCAGTATCAGCGCTGCAGTTCACTCAGAACACATTTTGTTAAGCTTTAACATCCAAGTTAAAAATTAATACAGTAAGATCTCAATGCTCCATAACAATGGTCAACATGATTTTTGTCTCATGAGTACCAATAGTTGTACTTAATGCAGTTTTTTATCGTGTTTTCAAATATGTATTCGGAATTTCTCCATCACCCACAGTTTTCTTATTTCATCATCATCATCATCAAGGTATGGGCCTGTTGGCCCGTTCCGCTCGCCGGTGCACTATATGCTGCAGGTGCAGGTCGTCTTTCCAACGACGTTTTGGTCTTACTACATTTCTTCGGCCTAGAGGCCTATAATGAAGCAGCTGCTCTGATAAACGATTATTTGGCATTCTTTGTATATGTTCAAACCAATTACGTTTATTTCTGTGTGTTCTCTCGTTTATATATTTGTAATTCATCTCTGATATCTTGACTTCTCTTTTGATCTGTTAGAGATACACCTGCAACTGATCTGAGAAATTTCAATTAATGGATTTAAATAATTATTTTTTTAATAAACGGTTTTTTGTCCTTTTGTCCATTGTAAAATAAAACCAAATAGCTAATTGAAATTATTTCAGCTATGGAAAAGGGATATTAAGGCAAATGGAATCCTAATACTTACTTACTTACTTACTCACTGGCACTATCGAACCCGAAGGTTCATGGCCGCGCGGACATAAGCTCTCCATACATCCCTATCCTGAGCTAATGCTTTCCAATCATTCCCTGTATAATCTACTTCCCTCAAATCATACTTAATGTTGTTCTCCCACCTCATTCTTGGCCTACCAACTGGGCGTTTTCCCTCTGGCTTTCCTACAAGAAGCTTCCATGCACGTCTTTCATTCCCCATACGCGCAACATGTCCTGCCCATCGCAGTCTACGAGACTTAACTGTTCTTATTATATCTGGCTTCCTATAAAGACCATGTAGTTCATTGTTATGTAGTCTTCTCCATTCACCTGTCTGTTCATCTCTCTTTGGTCCAAAAATTTTCCTAAGAACTTTATTCTCAAATACTCGTAATCTCCTTTCCTCCCTTAAAGTAAGAGTCCACGTTTCGCACCCATATAATATAACTGGTAGAATAATAGTTTTATATATTTTCAGCTTAACGTTTTTTGAAAGGAGTTGGGACATCAAAAGTCTCTGCAATGCATAATAGCAAGCATTTCCAGAATTGAGCCTAGGTTTAATTTCTTTGTGCATCTCATTCCTATTTGTGATTATTGTTCCTAGGTATTTGAATTCAGCCACTTCCTCAAAATTTCCCTCATTTGTCATTAGCTGTCCATTTCCATTATATACTGAATTTCTACGTGTGACCATATATTTAGTTTTACTGATATTTACTTCCAGTCCCAATTTCTTAGTGTTACTCAATAGTGTGTGCGTGTTGGCCTTTAGTATCTCCTCGCTATCGGCCAGTAGTACTACATCATCAGCATAAACTAACAGCTTATTAATACCATTGAGTTGTAAGCCTTCCTCATTCTCTAAAGATTTAATGGCATGCTCTAGTACAAAATTAAATAGTAGAGGAGATAGTGCATCTCCTTGCTTCAACCCATTCTGGATTTCCAAAAGTGTCTGAAAACTGTTTGCCTACACGCACCCTACTCTTTGAGCCATTTAGACACATTCGTATAAGTCTAACCAACTTTTTAGGAATTCCGAACTCCAGCAGGATACTATATAACTTCTCCCTCTTAATTGAATCATATGCTTTTTTGAAGTCTACATATAGTTGATGTACAGTACCATTATATTCCCATTTCTTCTCTAAAATCTGTCTTATACTGAAAATCTGATCTGTTGTAGACCTGTTTCTTCTAAATGCACATTGATGATCTCCTAGAATGTCATCAATATAGGGAGTAAGTCTGCTTACTAATATATTTGTTAGAATTTTGTACGAAGTTGAAAGTAATGAGATGCCCCTGTAGTTGTTGCAATCAGTTTTATCTCCTTTCTTATAAATTGGTACGATAATTGATTCCTTCCATTCATCTGGAAGAGCTTCTTTTTCCCAAATCATACTAAGCAACCAGCGTATCTTGTCCATCAATTTTTCTCCCCCTGATTTTATCAGTTCTGCTGGGATCTCATCTGAACCTGATGCTTTATACATCTTCAATTTTTCAATCGCCATTTCAACCTCTAATGCACTTGGCTCTGCGACTAGCATTTCTGCTGTCTGTAACTTATCCTCCTCAATGTCCTGTTCTGTATGTACATTTAATAGCTGATTAAAGTAACCTTTCCATCTATACTCCTAGAATCTGCAATCATATCCCCATTTTCATTCCGAATTATGTTTGTTCTAGCCTGAAACCCCTTCTTCTCTATCCTAATTCCCTGATATAATTCTCTAATGTTCCTATTTTTTGCATTCATTTCAAGATCATTAATCTTCTCTCTCAAATATTCCCTCTTTTTACTCTTTAGTAACTTGGTGGTTTCCCTTCTAACACTACCCAATTGCTCTAAATTTACCTCATTTGGCTCGTGTAACCATTTCAATTTTGCTAGCTTTCTTTTCTTCACAATGTCGGCACATTCCTCATCAAACCATTTCTTGTTTTGCCTCTTTTTTAAACAACCAATGCTTTCTGATGCTGACAATTTAATAGTATCTCTTATAGCCTCCCATTCTTTATTTATATCAGTTTCTTCTTCGTTTGCCACATTGTCATCTGAAGATTCCAGTACTTGAAATCTATTAGCAATTTTGATTTGGTATTCTTGCCGCATTTCATCATTTTTCAAGTTTTTTAATTCATATTTTACAGAATCATCTTTAGCGTTCGTTCCTCTCATAAGCGATAGCCGTTGTCTGATTTTCACTCTGACCAGATGATGATCCGAATTGCAGTCTGTCCCTCTAACTGATATAACATCAATGATACTACTGTGCCAGCGTATATCCACTAATACATGATCGATCTGGTTCCGATTTTCTTCTTTCTCCATCTGGGGACGTCCAGGTGGTATTAAATGAATATCCTTATGCTGAAATGTTGTGCTCTTAACAATGAGATTCTTTGAATGTGGCAAATGTGGAACTAATCTAACCCCCGTTGTCGTTACTATCGTCAATGAAGACTGAATTTGCCTATTGTTGGTTTTGAATATATCTTCCCGCCCCACTTTTGCATTAAAATCTCCTAAGACAATTTTCATATGATATAGTGAAAGGGTATCAAATAAGCATTCTAATTCTTCATAGAACTCATCCTTGATCTTGTCATCTTTATCTTCTGTGGGGGCATGTACATTTACAATTATAAAATCATGTCGTTTACCCTTTAGAATTATGTATGATATCCTATCACTAACAAACTTAATATCTCGGATAGCGGATAGGATCCTCCTTCTGACTAAAAACCCGTTCCAAATGCAGGTCTTTCTGCACCCCCATAGTATAATGCAAAGCTTCCTGATTCCTGACTACCTTCTCCTGGTCACCTAACTTCCTGTAAAGCGACTATATCCAAGGCGATTTATCCAATTCCCGCGTTAATATCTCTAGTGCCCCGCTATTGTATAAAGTTCTAACATTCCATGTTCCTAGGAACATGTCCCTGTGTTTGAGCCTTTGGCATGGGTTCCCTGAAGTAGTCCCCACCCGGAGAACCGAATGGGGGACTATTTGACCTCCGGAAAATTTTACCCCAGATGAACCCATGTCCGCATTTCTTGACGGTTGTATTTTTACGGTGAAAGATCGTCACTCTTTCGCCCAAGGTACTTTTTTCGTCTGGCTTATCACCTTCGACCAGTCCGGCATGGGTAACCCTATCGGCAGCAATGCTACCGCCGGCATAGCTCTCAGGATCATTTAAGCACGCAAGCCACTCCACCACGACAAGGTAAAGATACCATGGAGGGATGGAATCCTAATATGCTGGCCAATTATTGTTGGACCATCAAGAGGGATGCTCCACAGGCGAAATATTGCAGAAAATCGTCATTTCTTACTTTCTAGGGTGAGTCCGAATATTTGAATATTGTGTAGTTACGAATCTAGAAAATATTAAAGTGTTTGAAATTTAAAATTCCTGTCTCTCGGGAACCTTGCGTGATGGAGAAAAACCGATATCATATTTGAATTCAGGAGAAAAAGACTATCAGAAGTGCATATTTTTCTTTCTGAGACAAAAAAAATTATTTTTTGTTACTCAGTGGACCAAGGTAGAATAATTATTTCGTTAGGAAAAGTTGAATCTGAAAACTATAAACATGCACAATAAAATGTTTAATTAAATTCTTGGCACGAAGACCTTCGAAGGGCCAAGGTCGATTGAAGTGAATGCTGTCATTAGCTAGCAGATCGCAGTATAGAATGTCACTTGATTAGCAGTCCGTCAATTTTAATTGCAGTTTTTTAATCAGATTTCGCTACTTTTCATTTCAAATAATCATTCAATTATCCTCATTAGGGTGAGCGAAGCTTATTTAAGACCCTACATTAAACTATAGAGGAACTTCGGGTAATGTGGACCCCTGTTTAATATTTGTTGTTTTTATTTTTTAATTAAGCGATTTCAATTTTGTTTAATTATAGTGATTATCAATAGTGTTGTAACTATGAAATAGCATTGTTATTTTATTCAAATATGGAAACGTCTTCATCATTAATAAACTTTTTTACATTACAAGAAAGGTCCACTTTAACCTCCATATTCCAGTAAAGTGGGCCCCAGAGTTCACCTAGCTTTTGACTATTTTTAAGTTTATTTAGTATATTAATTAATACAGATAGGCACAAATTAATCTGAACGTATTTATGGCTGATCGTAATTTAAAAATCGTTGACATTTATTTAATGTTTTGAAAAATTATTGTTCATTATAACGGTCACACGTCATTCACTGCAGATAGCGACGGTCTTTGAGTTAGTAAAATTACAAGGACATTGAATAAAATAAATTAATTGCATGGTTTTTACAGATAGCTTCCTCATTGGTAAAATATACGCATTCGTGTAAAGTGCACCCAGGTCCACTTTAACCACCTCGTTGTATGTCCATATTAACCGAAATCCTTTGTTATGTTTAATTATTTTATACAGCCGCCATGTTACACAATATGAAACCAAACCCGTCAGTATATTAAAACAGCATCTAGGCCTACATAATAATATATTTAGGAGATTTTTCAATATTTGTAATTTTAATAGCAGAAATTAAGAATCGATTCTTAGCTTAACTAAATAAAAATATAAATGAAGATAAAGTGAAAGTACAATAAATTCTAATCTTAATAAATGTGGCTAACAAATGTTTTCGATTTGAAGAAAATACTCAAATTCCACAAAAAAAAAAGACTGTACATAAATAAAGAGGTATTAACATTGACAATGGTTCTAATAATTTAAATAAAATATTGGTCCTAATTGAAATTTTATAAAACGTTGGCAGTACCGGTACTGCTCTATGGTTCAGAAGCCTGGATACATAAAAAACAAGATCTAAGTAGGATAACGGCGGCAGAAATGAAATTTTGAGATCTGTTAAAGGGTGCACTAGGGAAGACAGAATCAAGAACACAGAAATAAGACAGGAACTTGAAATATTTGCAATAACTGATAAAATATATACTTATAGACAAAAATGGAAGCAACACATACACAGAATGAATGAAGATCATCATCATCATCATCATCATCCGGTATCATGGCAGCTGCCGCCGTCTTCCGGAAACCAAACGCCATTCCTCTCTATCCATCCATTGATCTTCCTCCATTCCTCTGATATTCATAGCTGCTTGTACTCCTTCTATCCAAGATAGATATCCAAAACAAATAACAAAGTACAAACCTAAAGGCACCCGAGATGTGGGCAGACCTAGAAAGAGATGGGCTGAAGTCGGAACAGGTCAACAGACCTAATCCATGAATGCAGATGATGATGATGATGATATTGGTCCAGTAAAAAAAATTAACTGGTCATTTTCATAAATATCACAAATTAACCCTTCTTCACATAAAGAATAAAAGAAACTGGCCTTTAGCACGTCAAAGTTGATGAGAGGAAGAAGTTAAAATACTTTCTGTTCGAGGACAGCACCAATTAGACAAAATATTAACAGGTTCCACTCAAACCGAAGGGTCCACATTACTCGAACTTCCTCTGTACGTTTGTTATATATTACAGTAGTTGGAAATGGAATTCGTGATTCTTGAGAAGTTAGACACGCCAACAGTTACACTAAAAGTTTGTATCAGAAAATGTATTAAACAATTCTAAATTCAAATAATGATGATTTTTAAAAATCCGCTTTGGTAACCAAAGTTTGCATGGTTTGAACTTAATCAGGTTGGAAAGTTACGGGATTAAAACTCGGTACCTTCTTAAGCTGAATCCAATGTTAATCACTAAGCCCTGTATTTATGAACTTGGATAATCGCTCTGTGGATATACTCCAGAGGTCACTAGCACTGCAGGGGTACAGAACGCATGAGGGACAGCAGGGGGCACTACAGCAATGCATAATATGTATAGCGCGCCAGGAGTTGCCCAAACAATATTTCGATGGAATAAGGACACATATCACGTCATATAGGGTGGAAATATGGCATGAAAAACACTCGATGTAACAGAATTCCTTAAATTATAATTACTGCTTCCAGATTATCCGGTCTATTGTCTAAATTTAACAAATTTGCATAGCTATACATACAAGCTCCATTAACTACATACAACATTATTCTTCTTCACTGCAAGTTTTAGGCGATTCGCCTGTTCTGAACTTACAATGATTCCTTCCATCTCTTTCTAGGTCTTCCTACATTCCTTGGTCTTTTTGGTTTATAATGATAAACTATATTGGGCAATCTTGTTTCTTCCATTCTCTGAAGATGCTGTTCCCAGCCGACGCGGTTTTGTTGAATTCTATCATTTATTGAATATATTTCTAATTCACTTCTTATTTATTCATTTCTTATGTGGTCCAATTGTGTGCATCCTTTGGTCCTTCTTAGAAAGGTCATTTCTACACTTTTTATTGTACTCGAACTCCTCTTATTTGTTACCCAGGACTCACTAGCTTAAAAAATTACTGGTATCGCCATTGTTTTATGCAACATGCTTGATATATATATTATTCTACACTGTGGACAAGAGGTCTAGAGTTCCATGCCTTGTGCTAAGTTAAGGTACGCGATGATTCTAATCTCCAAAAGGAAATAAATATTCTCACGAAATTTCGGCCTTTATGGGACCGGAGCGCACCTAGCATCACCGTTAGAAAATTTTGGTATCCACCAAACTATAAAATCCTTCAAAAACAAACTAAAGAATTATTTAATAACTAACTTATACAACTCACTGATAGTATTCTTTTAATAATTAATAAATTTAATTATTTATGAAAAAATATTAAGATTAACAAATATTTTCTTTTGTTTTGTTTTAAATACTGTATAACCGTAAAATTAGTTTTCTATATCTCATTATTTTTCTTTGTTTTTATATACATTAGACGGGACAATTTAATATGTCTTGATTGTATACATTTTATTATTAGTTTTAGTCTTAATTTTAACTAACATTAACTGGTTGCATTATAGATCGTAATATAATAGATATTATCTTTTTGATCAAATGTTTATTTAGTATTTAACATTAGAGTTAATTGAGATTGTTATATTCTGATGTAATATATGTTTGACCTGGTGAGTGGAAGAGAAGGCCACATGGCGTTAACTCCACCAGGCTAAATAAATCTAAATGAAATCAAATAAGTAGCCTCGTCAAGTTGAGAAAACTAGCTATACCGGATGGGTGATGAAGATAATGTCACCGTTACACTGACAGGAAATCATACACCACTGTGATTGACATAGGCGAGTATAAGACCAGCAGTTGGCAGATAGGCCAAGATCTTTCAAGGCCTGTTGAACCTTAGAGTTCTTTATACTTAGGCTGTAACTTTAATAGTGGCAACTATTTATTTATTACTAGTATACAAGTGACAGACCTGTGAAACTTCTACAGTCCTTCAATGTAGTACCCAGCATTGTCTACAACTCATTGCCAGCTATGTCGAAGTCGTAGTTTTCCTGCAGCTCCTGTTCTGTTGATGTTTCTGATGGACCGCCTTAATGCCAGTAGAATCTCGGGAACATTCTATAATCGAATGTCAAAAAGCGGTTCTTTCATCTTAGGGATCAAATTACAATCACAGAGGCTTAAGTTCGGTGAATTTGGTGGATGGAAAAGCAGTTTCCACCCCCAGCGATGGTACAGATCAGCTATATGACGTGCGTGTGCGCCCGAGCATTATCCTGCAAAATTATTGGAGGGTTCAAAGAAATGTGGACGCTTCATTCGCAACGCTGGGCACATTACATTTTCAACTAAGATCGCTATTCCTGCTTTGTAAACATAGCGAAACACAACAGCGGCAATTGAGACGAGACAGACTTCCTCCCTCCAAAGTTCATGCACTTTGAGACGCACGAACGAGTCCATTTACTCTAAGATAAGTCGGACGTATATTAACATCTAACAGATGTTACAACAATTAACTCCGCCTGGTTTCACTTCCACAGCAGTGTTGCCACTATTTTTGTTACAGCCCACGTATGAATTATTCTATAGACTGGGATCGTTTCTCTATTCCCAATTTCCAATTCTTTCTGTAAGAAACAGTTCTCCTCTTCCAATCACTTCCTTTCATGGCTTTCCTGCAGATAGTAAACAAATAGAGGTTGCTGAAATGAGGGCGTTGAGAGCATTAGCAGGATACCAAAGGACCGATAAAAAGAAAAACGAAGATATAAGAACAGAACTTAATATATTTAATCTCTGTGAAAGAATAAAATATTATCAAAATGCGTACCTTCAGCATGTATTACGAATGAATGAACAGCGCATACCAAGAAGAATGTATAATTATAAACCAGGGGAATTCTTGAAAAATATGATATCATCCAATAAATTATTAGACGTTTTGAAAACTGCGTTCAACAAACTTTTTAATGGAGGAGATTATCCGGAAGCCTGGGCGACAGGTGTCATCCAACCGCTATACAAAGGGAAAGGTGGGGCACAGATACCAGAAAGTTATAGGAGAATTTGTCTCTTGTCAGTGTTCGGAAAAATATATTGTAAAGTACTTTACGAACGAATCAGACAATGGGCTAAAGAGAACAATAGGCTCTCAAAATATCAGGCAGGTTTTAGAGAAGGGTACTCCACGGTGGACAACATATTTGTTCTGAGAACATTAATTGATGACAATCTGAAAATGAAGGGGGGTAAATTATTTTGTGCATTCATTGATTTTAAGATGGCATTTGATACTGTGGACCGAAGCGCACTTTGGGAAAAATTAAATCGGAAAGGATTGTCTCGTAAAATGATACATGCTTTAATGTCAATTTATAAATATGTTAAATTTTGTATAAAAGTAGACCAAGGGCACATTACAGAGAGCAGCGAAGCCAATCGGGGAGTGAGACAAGGTTGCATTTTATCACCAATGCTATTTAATCTATTCGTTGATGATATTGTAGACGTAATGCTAGAAGGAGAAATTGAGGCTCCGGAGATAGGAAATGTTAGAATCCCAGTCCTGTTGTATGCAGATGATTTAATTATCTGTTCCAAGACAATCAAGGGATTGCAAAGAGGTCTTGACCTACTGGAAATATACTGTAGGAATTGGGGATTGACTGTAAATGCTAGTAAGACAAAAACAATGACATTTAAAATGGGACGGTTTATGGTAGAACAGAGGAATGGAAATACAGAGATCAAGTTCTTCAAAACGTGAAACATTTCGAATATCTTGGTACGACGTTGAAAATGAACGGAAAGTGGAAAAAACACATTGATATAGCATTATTTAAAGGGAGGGGACAACTTAACAGTGTACTCGCTATTCTGGGTCGAGTGCCTGATATTCCAGTCAGCACATTAGAAAAAATGTATGGAGCTATGGTCAGGCCAGTCATGCACTATAGTAGTGAGATTTGGGGTTTTCAAAGAACGGAAATACTAAATAAGGTATATACGCATTTTCTAAAGTATATTACAGGACTTAGTAAGGCCGTTTCTAACTGTGGAATTTTATATGAATCGGGTCATTCCAGGACGATATTAACTGTAAAATTCGTGTACTCAAATACTGGTTGCGAGTAATCCAAGGTGAACAAACAATGCTTAGAGCAATTTGCTACGACCACCAAATTAAAAACATAGATGTTAAATTTTGGGCAGACGAGGTTAGGAGAGAACTCCAAAAGATTGGGATGGGCTGGATATGGGAAAAAGGGCCTGAAAATCGCAAGAACGTGTGGAGAAAATAAGGAGGAGGTACTTAGATGTAAACCAACAAGATACCTTCGCCGAATGTACAGGAAAACGCTCACTGTGTTTACAAAGAGACCTAAAACACGTCTGGGGAAAAGAATCGTATATACTCAACCTAGGATTTAAGGAGAGATCAGGGCTTGCTTGGTTTAGGCTAGGGGCATGGAAATTTCTAAAAATTAGCGACGATCACGATATGCGAATATGTCCAATGTGCGGGAACTTTGAAGATGAGATACATATATTAGGAAAATGTAATGATTTAGAATATTGGAGACGTCAGTTATTACCGGAAAGATTTCTAAATTCAAATCGGGAAAGATTGGCATGCTACGAGTTATTGGTAAATCCAGAAAATTGGATAAACCTCGGTAAATTTCTGGACAAAACGCGAAAAATAAGGACAACACTCATTCATGAATAAATATATGTTATCAAAATGCAATACCATTAATTATTAACAATTATATATAAATTAATTAGTGTATAATGCTGTTGTGTTATTATTTAATTGTAATATTAATGTGTTTTCTTTATGTAATTGCAATGTTAATGTTTTTTTTAGTGTATAATGATATTGTGTTATTACTTAATTGTAATGTTATTGTGTTTTCTTTATGTAATTGTAAGGTTAATGTTTTTAGTGTATAATGCTATTGTGTTATTATTTAATTGTAATATTATTATTGTGTTTTCTTTATGTAATTGTAATGTTATTGCTATTGTGTTATTACTTAATTGTAATATTATTGTGTTTTCTTTATGTAATTGTAATGTTAATGTTTTTAGTGTATAATGCTATTGTGTTATTATTTAATGGTAATATTTTTATTGTGTTTTCTTTATGTAATTGTAATGTTATTGCTGTTTTTGTTTATTTTTCTTTACACTAGTACCAATTATTACTTTATTGTAACGGACTGTCAACAGCACGTACGGCTTACTGCCCGTGCGACCCATATTTGTAAATAATATTGTAAATATCTTACTTTTTGTCTAATAAAGTCCTACTACTACTACTAATTATAAACCAAAAGGGAGAAAAATGTTGGGAAGACCATTGAAGAGATGGAAGGGCCAATTCGACCTATAATGAGATCGGAACAGGTCATTGGGCTTAATCCTTGTTGTTGTTGATTATGATGGCTTTCCTGGATATCATTATTTATGTCGTAGCAATCACTTTCTCCCTGGAAGGTACCCATTCTAAGATCTTCTTTGACCAACTTAGGTTGTCCATCCTAATGGTAGCTTCTGTATTTCATCAATGATGTCTCGATCTCTTTCCATACCTTCTCTTATTAGTAAAGTAAAAAGTAAAGTGATCCCACAACAGGCCTCAGGAGGCCCTTGGGGTAGTAGGAGGTTAAGGCTCCCACTTTTTCTAGACAATCGGCACCCTATGTCAGCCGGGTTGTCAGCCCTGCGTGACGGCCGCCTTTACCCCAGAACAAGCGTCTGGTACACATTTCAGTTAGAGGCTGAGTCGACCCCAGGGCCATAGTGCCGCCAGAGGGTTTTGGTCAGTTTAAAAATCCTGACCCCAACGGGACTTGAACCCTCGACCCTCCGGCTTGTAGCTCAGTGCCTTAACCACTACGCTACGGCGTACCCCCTCTCTTATTAGTATGTTTTGTCTTCTGTTTCTTCTTCTTCTTCCGAATGCAGTATTGGGTGATGATGCCCGTTTCCTGTAGTCTTTCGAGTATTTAAAGATTTCCCCATTATAGGTTACCGGCCTATAGTTGTGTAAGTCCAGTGGTGGGGTTGCCACCTCAATGCCTCTTGGACAGGCATGCTTTTCTGTAGGGGATGCTCCCTTAGCCTTTGAAGTTTCTCCTTCTCCGCAAGGCAGCGGTTCCTCTCTCTTTCCTTGAGTGAGGGTAGGGTGCCTCTTCCGCTAAATCTGCCGTATTAAGGGTATCCCTCTCCGCCTTCATTGCCGTTGAGGTCTTCACCGTTCCCTGGTAAGGGGCCCTCACATGGTACTATCAGCCGGGCCAGCTGAACCAAGGTTTTTTTTTACGAGGTGTTACTCCTCCCGCTCCTCCTTTCTCATCCGCGCTTGGGACCGGCGATGGCGGAGTTAATATGTTTTGTATTTTATCTAATCTGCAGCATCATCTTAAAATGCCCATCTGGCTTCCAGAAGTGTCCAGAAATAAACAGCAAGTGCTAAATTATATCCAGTGTAGCATAGTCTATAAATTCTCTCCTAGTTTCTGTTAAAAGCATTTTAAAATATTCCTGAAAAGTTTTCATTGGCACTAAATTAAAACTCTTTGTCATATTATAATTTCGCATGTTTGTAATTGTCCTCCATGCTTGAGCTGACTTTGTATAGCCAACTGGATGTTCAATTTCTCCACATACCCTGTTCCATATTTATTTCTTATGATTCCTGACTTCTGCTTTAACCTTTCTTTTAAGTAGGCCTATGTTATAACTTTGATAATCTTCATCTTTCTTGGAACTTAAATATTTTTTATATGCATTTTTCTTTTCTGTTATGATATCAAGTATTTCCTTATTCACCCAGTGGCTTTTATGGTGTTTATCATTTTCCATACCAAGTGCTTCTCTTGCTGCTTCATGTATATATTTTTTTCAAATGTTCATAAATAACGACAGAGTTCCAATCTTCATCAAATTTTAATTTTTCTGTGAGGCGTTGGGCATATAGATTTTTAATACTCTCATCTTGTAGTAAATGTAGATTATATCTACATTTTTCTAATTCATTTTATAATTCCACTAACAAAGTTGAATATCTACTCACATATTCAACAATTTTGCGTCATAATATTAATTTTTCAGAATAAAATAATATTTTTTGCCACCAAAATAAACCATCCTAGTGTTTAAAGATTAAATAAAACAAAAGAATTAATATGATGATCTTGCTGAAGATTTTCGGGCTGTAGGCCGTGGTCGTGAGGCTTATAGTTCCCCGACGTTTCGCCAAAGACTGCGTCTGGCATCCTCAAGGGTTGTCTTGCCCGAAAATCTTCAGCTAGATCATCATAGCAACTCCGGCCGTGAAAGTCTACGTGAATACAAAAGAATTATAGCTCGATTGACGAAATGGAGAGGAAATGTTATTTAGTATGAGAATATATTAATGGAGAGTCTAGCAGACATGTATCAGGATAAATATAAAAGTATTTTCCATATTTCACGTATATCTTGTCAAAGTCTGGACACAAATTATAGACCCCAATTTGCTAATGAGGGGGCGTCACAGCTCGTGCCAGATAAACCGATATAGCACATGCTTCATTTTAAAGTTAAAAGCGCTAGAGCTGTCAGTGTGAGAAAAAGCACGTTAATACCATGAGACATTGTTTACAATCTGTGATACGCAACCCACAAACATAGTAACATTATATATATATATATATATATATATATATATATTCAACATTTAAAAAATGCATTGAAAACTATGTTCAGGTGATAGTCACAATAATAAAAGTATAGTAGGCCTATAAATATATGAAATTATGTACATTACAAAATAAATCAAAATTAATCACAAATAGGAATGAGATGCACAAAGAAATTAAACATATGCTCAATACTGAAAATTCGTGTAATTATGCATTACAGAGACCCTCGACGTCTGAACTCCTTTCAAAAAACGTTAAACTGAAAATATATAAAACTATTATTCTACCAGTTATATTATATGGGTGCGAAACATGGACTCTTACTTTAAGGGAGGAAAGGAGATTACGAGTATTTGAGAGTAAAGTTCTTAGGAAAAATTTCGGACCAAAGAGAGATGAACAGACAGGTGAATGGAGAAGACTACATAACAATGAACTACATGGTCTTTATAGGAAGCCAGATATAATAAGAACAGTTAAGTCTCGTAGACTGCGATGGGCAGGACATGTTGCACGTATGGGGAATGAAAGACTTGCATGGAAGCTTCTTGTAGGAAAGCCAAAGGGAAAACGCCAGGTTGATAGACCAAGAATGAGGTGGGAGAATAGCATTAACTATGATTTGAGGGAAGTAGATTATACAGGGAATGATTGGAAAGCAGTAGCTCAGGATAGGGATGTATGGAGAGCTTATGTCCGCGCGGCCATGAACCTACGGGTTCGATAGTGGCAGTGAGTAAGTAAGTATAGACACCTATAATTATTACCTAAAACATGTGTTGATTTCTCTGGATTCAAAGAAAAAATATATAATGTACAGGATAGAAGAATGATACAGAAACTACTAATGTCATGGAATAAATTTTATTGTGGAGAGAAATTAATTATTTTGATTGTAATTGTATGAGCGTAACTTATAAGGTATCAAGTGTGTTATATCTCGAGGGAAGGAATTCCAGGAGCGGGCAGAGGCTGCTATGAATAAAGTAGAATGAGAAGAGATGTCGTGGGATGTACTGTTAACAGGTTGTTACCTTGTGACCCAAGTATCAAAATTGTGGTGAGAAGATAACTTCTCAATTGTGGACTCCAGGTAACACTGAACAACAAAAAAAAAAGTTTTTTGTTGTTTCAAAAAGAAAAATATGTGATTCTGATAGTATTGTTTCTCCTGAATTCAAAAATGATATCGGTTTTCTCCATCAAGCAAGGTTTCTGAGAGACAGGCATTTATTATAATTTCAAACACTTTAATATTTTATACATTCGTAACTACGCAATATTCGAACATTCGGACTCACCTTGAAAGTAAGGAATTACGATTTTCTGCTATATTTTGCCTGTGGAGCATCCCTCTTGATGGTCCAAAAATAATCGGTCAGCATATCAGAATTACATTTGCCTTGATATCTCTTTTCCATAGCTGAAATCTCCTGATGAAAGTGTTCCCCGTGCTCATCGCTCACTGCGCCAATATTTTCCGGGAAAAAATCTAGGTTAATTAAAGATTGTATTGTATTGTAAGCCCATGTTTTTCCTTTATAGAGATTTAGGCGCTCTCCCCCTACAGGGAAGAATTTGAACCATATTAATTTAGTTACACTTGTTTTCGCATAGATGTCATAGGAGTGGCCCGTGGTCAGCGTTCCGCCTCTTACTGACATCTAGGAAACCAAGGTAGTACTAGGACGGGAAAATTCGGTAATTTTTGCTTAGAGGCCTTTTCATTCAGACTTAAGGATTTTTTACGAGCCTGAAAATCTTCAGACTCGGGACCTACGGCTTAAAGTCCCTCCTGGAGGACTTGCTCCTTGGATTTTTCCGTCCTGAAAATCCATCGATCCCGGCCAGGTTTGAACCCGCGATCCTTGGGACCAGAGACAAGGAGCATAACCACTAGTCCACCGCGGCCGATTTTTATTAAAGATAATTATTTTAATCCATTAATTGAAATTGAAATAAAAAAAACCGTGTGTGATGGAGAAATTCCGAATACATATTTGAAAACACGATAAAAAAAACTGCATTAAGTTCAGCTATTGGTACTCATGAAATAAATATCATGTTGACCTGTGTAATTAGGAGTGGTGTACGGATAGTGAGGCACAAAAAGAACACATTTTAGCTTAATTTTTTGCCTTGCATTTTATAGAGAAATGTATAGTAAATAATTGCATTAAGAGAAATTTATGCTGACATTATACCAGAACATTTACCTTGTAAACGCATACCTATTTCCAGTAGTCATAAATAGTTGTCGGATGAAGTTTAAATCTCTGACACAATAATCTACTTATTTTATTATACTGTTTGCTTTCACGTTTGTAAAAAAATCTGCTTTTTTATCGCGCTCGAGTTGTCCGAAATAAATGTGATTCGCTATTGACTAATGTCTAATGGTCCATCGATTACACTGGTCAACATGATTTGTGTCTCATGAGTACCAGTAGTTGTACTTAACCCATTCGCATCAAAAGACGAGACAGACTCGCCGGCAGTTAAATGACCTTCAACTCAGAAGACGAGGTACACTCGCTTAACTCTGCTGTTATATATGTTGCAATATTTTGTACATCCCTTGGCAGGGTAATCTTTTGTTAACACTTATGAACAGTAGAGGATTATATTTTTGCCTTCATCCTTATTGTGTACCGTTATCTTTTGTTTGTTTTGAAGTCTGAAAATAGACAATATAATTTTCAGTAACTCAAATCCTGTTTCTGGGAAAATGCATTGAACATTTAAACCTGAAGCGAATGGGTTAATGCAGTTTTTTATCGTGTTTTCAAATATGTATTCGGAATTTCTAAATCACCGACAGTTTTGTATTATTTCAAATTCAATTAATGGATTTAAATAATTATCGTTTTAATAAAAGTTTTTCGTCCATTTGTCCGTTGTAAAATAAAACGGGGAACACTTTCATCAGGAGATTTCAGCTATGGAAAAGATATATCAAGGCAAATGGAATCCTAATAATTATTGTTGGACCATCAAGAGGGATGCTCCACAGGCGAAATATAGCAGAAAATCGTAATTTCTTACTTTCTATGTGAGTCCGAATGTTCGAATATTGTGTAGTTACTAATGTAGAAAATATTAAAGTGTTCGAAATTATAAATTCCTGTCTCTCGGAAACCTTGCGTGATAGACAAAAATCGATAGGCCTATATCATATTTGACTTCAGGAGAAAAAAACTATCAGAATCACATATTTTTCTTTCTGAGAAAAAAAAAGTTTATTTTTTGTTGCTCAGTGTTATAGCCGTCATTGGATATAGGCTAATTAACGTATAACTAACTAACACACTGGCACTATCGAACCCGTAGGTTCATGGCCGCGCGAACATCAGCTCTCCATACATCCCTATACTGATACAATGTTTTCCAATGATTCCCTGTATAATCTACTTCCCTCAAATCATGAATAATGTTATTCTCCCACCTCATTCTTGGTCTACCAACTGGGTGTTTTCCCTCTGGTTTTCCTACAAGAAGCTTCCACGCAGGTTTTCCATTCCCCATTCGTTCCACATGTCCTGCCCATCGCAGTCTACGAGACTTAACTGTTCTTTTTATATCTGGCTTCCTATAAAGATAATGTAGTTCACTGTTATGTAGTCTTCTCCATTCACCTATCTGTTCATCTCTCTTTAGTCCAAAAACGTTCTTGTTATAACCTAGCTGAGGGTTAACACTTTGGTAGCGAAAAGCCTATATCCCAAAAGGTGGTTCTAATATTGTTAGACTTTAATAATGGCTCGAGCGGATATAGGAATGTGTATGACGTATTATACTAGCTTGTACCAAGTAAGCTAGAAACGGGTGACTCACAAAACCCGTTAGGACCACAGGTATTAGATAGTTACGTAAGATAGGAATGCATAATAGTAATAAACCAACCTTTATTTACACCCAACAAGAAATAATATACTCTTAGATTTACAAAGTCAATTTTCAAACACTTGGGAAACAGGTAGATTTAAACTGTCTGAATTACAAATAAAACTCTCTGAAAAACCAATTAACAATTAAAACATCTCGAAATACTTATAAATATAAATTCTTAGATATATGTGTAAATGTTAACCTCAAACCAGAACTATATCATCTTATGGAAAACACTATGAAGTTAATTTGAATGAAACTCGAGCGTAACTAAGAGAGATCAGTTTAAATAACTGTCCTAAATCAATGCTTTTATCTCTAACTAGTTGGTTAAATATCTATCAGTAGATGAACAATATTGCTAGTTAAATATGTATTTTCTAAGTTATTTCTTTTAAACAATTTATTAAGTATGAATATTATTGAAAGGTGAGAAAGTCCACCTATTACTGATAAGTATTATAATTATTGAAGGTGAAGAAGTCCACCATTAATGATAAGTAATTGTATGTTCACTTACGTAAGAGGACTGAGAAAACCATGTCCAGACAAGTAGAGCTTCAGAGTCTATCACCTTCTATCACATAGGGCCTAACTGCCTAGCTTAAATATTAATTTTCCCCTACTTTCGTTCCAAATTAAAGTATGGAACCCATTACCTTCCCAGCCTAGGGCTACTATCTCCGTTCTGAATGTTTCCAGAAACTCCATTCTATAACTGTATTATGTTTTGATAGAAATGGTGAAAAAGCCTAACTGTATAAGTTTTGATATAGAGAGTGATTACAGACCGTTAATGTCAAAGGTAAATCTGATACCGAGTATAAGTGTTTTCCATATTCCAATATAGTTTTAGATACTATTATCTACATCCTGTTTATTTCGGCCAGTTCATCAGCATGCAACATTTTTCTCCATTATACTTAATATATTTTATTCATTATTATAATTTATTTATTTATTTTTTCCTATAATGGATATATTTTTCACTATTGTCTTATGACCTTGGGGCGTCCTTACATCCGTATCCTAACACTCCCCCATCAGTAAAGGGAACATTAGGGGTGAAAGCCCGAATGTTTCCATTTTTAGGGACGTCTCTGGTTTCCCGAAACGATGTCCTTATTTAAAAAATAGGGAAGCCCTGGCAGAGGTACCTACCCTGTATATTCGTGTTAGCCATCCGTCTTGCGTAGGCAGCTTTTAGCATTGGGTCGCAGCTTTACGTACCTGACGTCATATTAAAGATGGCCGCTTCCACCTTCCACGTTAGTACAATGATATCGAAATCTAAATCAATTGGTACAATATTAAAATAACCAAAAGGGAAATTATTCTCAGTCCAATTTTGCAGGTTAGTATTTTAAGTCCACATAAACCGGATGCCTTGCCACATCGTGGTATAAATCTAGTTTCGATTTTCCTCGGGTTTCCTGTTCATGGCGAGAATAATTTTACTTATAGGTTTGCACACATAAATAATATACCCTCTTAAAATTATCAATAATCTCTTCCTTTAAACAATGTTCCATGTCTTTCTAGCTATGACCATATTATTATTTTCACTTATTTATTGTATGTTTCCCCTCCCCCAAACGGTTCTTTATTTATTTGTCGCTGCACTGATATCACTTTCACTTCTTTTAAGAATCTAGGTTAGGAATATTAATTTGCACTATTGTTTTTTTTTGTGTAGTTGCTACTAGTGTTATATACTAGCTTAGTTTTTCACTTCCGCTTTTAATTTCTGCACCAAACGAAAATGTTAAGCCTTCAGGTTCGTGTTATTATTATTTTGTACTGCCAGTCTCTGCTACGATCTGCGAATGGAGTCGAAGCCTGTCCTTCCCAAGGATTGGACCAGGGTCGTGTCGGTCGCTATGAGATTTTGCCTTGACCATTAGACGTAAGCCTAGTCGTTGAGGGATCTGTTTGCCAGGGTTTGTTGGTTCGCCTTGCTGTTGCAGCTAAGTTAGGCCTCGGAGTAGTTTCGTTATGTCATCTCCTGCCAGTTACTCAGTCATTTTAACTGGGTTTCATGGGAAACTAGAGGATAGGTATGAAAGGAATTGTTTGTTGATCTTGTAGTTTATTGCCTTGTTTTATATTGTAGTTTATAGTAAATGGAATAATTCAGTGATGGATTATGGATTTGGTTGTCGTTTTGCTGGGGATAGCGGATACGTGCTTGACTGGTAGTTCCCATTAATTCTTATGATCCCTTGGCAGCAGCCCTGTCAGATTATCTATGTAGGTTGTCTCCATCGCCAGAAATGCATGGATATGCAGCAGCCCTGGAAGCTTAATTATAGATGAGTCTCCATCGCCAGATTTGGATGGATATGCAGCAGCCCTGGAAGCTTATTTGTATGGTTTAGATCTGTTACATTTGATGACTGGGGTCTTGGGTTTATTCAGTGACACACTAATTACTTATTCAGGTGGACTTCATTTTCTAGTGTTAAACTACCTGTCTGCCATGGTTTTCCCCCCTCCTCCTTATGTTTGTGAATTTTTAGGATAATTGAAAATCCTAGTTACCTTATTTGTCTTCGTTGCTTTTCCTAGTTTTACGCAAATATCTTCCGTTTGATACTTTATAATTATCCTATCCCTATCGTCGAGCAATCGATAAGTGGTACATAGTCTCCTGTTCTACTCATAAATTCCTTAATTCTAGCCTTACATATCTATTAGTTTAGGCCTCTTCGCCTGTACTAGTGTGGACAGGTATTCAAGTTGTTCAGAGATTTTTTCTTTTTTTTTTATTTGTTATATAACACAGATTAATTGATCTGATTGCCATAAGCTTAACCCGTCAGATTCATTTTAGTTAAGATATATGCCTCGTCTTAAGGCGCAACATGAGTTAGTTATCGTGTATCTCTTAACCTGAATATCTGTCCCCTTTCCACTAGAGGTTCGCAGTCTTATTATTATTTTTTTTTATACCGAAATATAACATATATATGTGTGTGTGAGTGTGTTTTGAGTCTTTCCATGTTTACTCCATCCTGGCTATCCTTAGGTTACTTTTTATCACCTCCTATATCATTTAGATATCCTATATTATATGATCCTTACTTATTCAACGATAGTTTCCTACTTTGTTTACCACATGTCCTGGCATTTGCAGGCCTATATTGTTATTATTTTATTTTATGGTAGATTATTAATTTGTTTCATTTTTCTAGCCTATGTTTATATGGTTAGGGTGTACGCCGAGCATGTTTTCCTTCCAGATCTATGTTTGTCTACTTGACTTATCATGTCGACAGGTTCCAAACTAACTTAAATTTTTATGATTTCAATGCCTTGTTCTCCCAAAAGCTTTTAATTATTTTAAGTATTCAGAGAAGGTTCGGTGGCCATTTACATTATTTATCAAATTCTTTATCATTACTTCGTCTGTGCCACATTATTATTAACTTTTATCGTACCTATGTCCGGGGTAAATCTCACGTTATTTAACGGGGTTTGTTGATAAAAATATGCCCTGCTTGCCTCCGGTAATAATGCTACGTGCGCTCCTTCATTTGTTTCGGGAGGGTTCCCATGAGTAGCCACGGGTAGCTCGGTTATCGTTAGGTGTGGTGGACTAGGGATCTGTACCATTGGTAGAGGCATCAAAGGTCTCCTAATACACGGGGGAGTCGCAGTGGCGGGTACTAGTTCTTCTTGTCTCCGGGGACGCGGGAATGGTCTCCTTCTCGCGATAGGATAACATCTCCGCCATAGAACTTTGCCCCAGGGGCTGGTGAACATGAATGTAATAATTCCTATCACCAGAGTACCTGTCAGTACCCACAACCATATATCCGTGTGTTTTACCTTGGTCTCACTTTCTAGGTGGCTAATTAGATGTTGCAAGCTTGGTCGCTTATTAGTCTGCCCTGGGGCATCCTGTATACTCTTATGTAATTTCTGAAGAGCATCAGGAATTGAGGATAGTGTGTTATTTAGGATCCCTTCTTGATCCTTTGATAATATATTGCTTAGTTCAGGGACGATATAGTGATGCTGGGATAGCATTACTTCGGATTTGCGTTGAGTTCTCGGAATTAAAGCAAAATCTGCAGTATATATGCGGCATTCGGACCCAGGGTGTATAATACCCGTTCCTTCTAAGGTTTGTACCGATTTAGTGATTCCGTCGGGAGAGGGACAGCTGGTGGTGACTTTCGAAATTTTTGCCACCGAAAATATCCAATTGTTCTGCTTCGAATCTCGGATCCAAACGGGTGGAAAATTCTGAGGTAAAATTACCTTAGAACATAGGTTGTGGGCCTCTTCACCTCTATTAAAGTAGAGGGCTCCCAGACATGAGGGGACATGCTGTAGGTATAGGGGTTGTACTATTGTGCATACGGTAATGATCCCGTTTTTACACGAGCTGAGAGTAGGGTGATCGAGTAATGCATAAAATTGATTGGTTGAGGAAACGGCGAAATAGCTGGTCTCTCCTTCTAATTGAATAAAACCTTTTATAACGTCATTATAGACGGGTAAAGGGTGTACCGAATATAGGCTCATTATCAAATCCGCTCCTTTCAGCGGTATTTTTGCTATAATTTTGATATCATCTTCCGTAGCATAGGCCTGGGCGACAATTGTATCGTAGAAAATATACATGTTCTTATAGGATGGATCCGCTATTAGATTTGTGCCTTCGGGTACTAGTGGGGTGATTTGCTTTAATACGTCACATAGAGTGGTAGGGGGTATTAGCGCAGGGGCGAGACGTCCGTTTGACACCACATCGACTCCTTCCTGAATTCTTAAAATATCTTGCTGGAGTTGTACTGCGAGGAACTCTAATTCCCTTAGCTCGCGGCTCACGGTTTTGTAGGCCGATAGGTCCGAGGCCACTCCTCGGGTTTGAATGGACAACGCTTGTTGCGCCTGAATATTTTCTTTATATATATCATCAACCACTGACAGTAGTTTCCCAATATTTTTTGTGTTATTCTTAACCTGACCGTCCAGGTCCCTAATATATGAAACTTGATCATTCGCGCTGTGGATTAGCATCTTATCATCCTCTACGAGTTTCTCCACCGTCTCATGTAGGGATCCCAAGTCCTCGTCAGTCGCAACTCCAAACAGAAAATTTAAAATTTTTCCTCCCACATTAATTAGCCCTCGACGCTCTCTTTTTGGGGCTAAAAGGTGACTCAATGCTATGATTCTTTCTTTTACCGAGTCTAGAGCGACCTTAATCTGCTGGACCTCTTCCAGAGTTTTATTTCCTTTCTTTTCTAATAGTCGCTTCGAGTTCACAATGTTCCTAATTTGAGCCTCTACCTTTCCGTTAAAGGTTAGGTAGTATTGTATATCCAGGGAAAAGATAATGTTCCAGAAGCTGCCGGTGATGAGGACGTCCTTCTCATACATAAACACTATACCCTTATCCAGGGGCGGTCCGCTGGGTAGAGTAGTCTCCTGATCGGCCCTTTCTGCGCCTAAGGGGCTCGCTGCAGCAGCCATAAGGCTCACCACTGCAAGTAAAAATAATTGCGCTCAGTTTACGGTCTTTTTACGGGCCGTGGCCTTAGGGCATACCGTGGTTGCGAATTCTTGGTATTTCCGGGATTGGGATCTGGACCTAAGAAAGGTTCATCTTCCGATTCCGAAAATTCTATAAGATCTCTAACTTCTTCCACTCTTTCTGGCCTGATGGGGTTTACCTCACGAGGGACTATGACCTCTGTTATGGGGTGTTCGGGTTCCCAAGGAGGGTCCTTTGGGTCGGGGATGTCAATTTCAGAGGACTCCGAATCGGCATCGTCTCCATCGGATCGAGAATCTGGGTGGTTTGAAACCAAGGATGGGGTTAGTGTCGGGAGTGGATTTTCACGGGATTCGAGTCTTAGGTCCGGGGTCAATAGGTCCGGTTGCGAGGCAGTAGGAATATGGTTGGGTGGTTTTGGAGTAGTGGGGTCATAGTACACCCTCTTCATTCGATTCACATTCACCGTAACCTCATTCTGGTTCTCCGTACGTATTACGTAATTAAAGTCGCTTCTGCGTTGCAATACCTGATACGGTCCTGAATATTGGGGAGAAAATTTCTTACAGCCTTTGGAACCTATCGTCATGTTTTTTAACAAAATCCACGATCCTATTTCAAATTCTCTTAACCGTTTCCCGCGGTTATAGTATTTTTTTTGTCTGGCTCTTCCCTCCTGATTCTTCCGTTTTACTGTCGCGTGGGCGTCTTTTAATGCCTTGGCCAACTCAGTTATGTGCCAATCGGCGGTATCTGGCGCCGGTTTCCTATATTGCGTAATTCTTGCAGTTAGATCATCCAAAGTAGGAGCAGACATTTCTCTTCCGAATAGTAAGAAGTGGGGGGTATAGCCTGTGACAGAGTGTGGAAAACTTCGTGCCGCCATTAGACTGTAATCGACATATTGATCCCAATCGTTTTGTTTTTTATTTACATAATGGCTGATCGTTTGATTCAGCCCATGGTGGAATCGTTCGATTTTTCCCTGGGACATAGGGTGATATGCTGTTGATAGGATTCTCTTAATCCCCAACATCTTGCTCATCTGCTTGAACAAATCCGATAGAAATTGTGTCCCTCTGTCTGATGTTAAAATTGTCGGACACCCGAACCGCGTGAAAATATTGGTCATTAAAGCATGAGCCACAGTCTCCGCATCTTGACTGGGTATTGGTATGGCCTCGGGCCATCTAGTGAAATGACAAATATATGTCAATAGGTATTTGTTTCCTCTCGGTGTAACAGGATATGGCCCACATAGATCGATGGAAGTGATATGAAAAGGGTAGGTTGCCTCAGGCAAACTTCCTAATGGCGCAGGTGCCAGGTCTCCTCGTTTCATTAATGCACACGAGCGACATCTCTTAATATATTCCCTTACATCTCTCGTCAAGGACTCCCAATAATATTTTCCCTTTAGGAGGGCCAGGGTTCGATTTTCGCCCTGGTGTCCAGATGTCACTAGGTCATGATGTATCCTAAGTATAGCCTCAATTAAGGTTTTTGGAATTATTAGGAGGCGAGAGTCCTTATCATGCCAATAGGCCAGACCCTCGTCGTCCAGGGTGAGCTTGCTCGGTTTCCCTTTCTGGACCTTTTCGATTTCTGTATTACAAAAGAAATCGGCAGCCTGATGGGCTTTAATATTGTCCCTAGTTAGGGAGAGGTCCACCTCACCTGTCTGGATCAGACCCACGTAACGTGATAGAACGTCTGCGTTGGTATGCAGTTTCCCGGGTTTATGAATGATGTTAAAATCATAATCGCTAAGGGCTGTAGCCCATCTCGTTAGCCTACTGGACCCATGGTCTCTAGTCACTTTTAGCCACACTAGGGCATTGTGGTCGGTCACTACTGTGAATCGAACACCATACAAATAACATCTGTGTGCCCTGATCCCATATACGACTGCGGCTAATTCTTTATGAGTGGTTGTATAGTTTCGCTCCGCAGGATTTAGGACCCTGCTCCAGAAACTAATGGGTCGCTCTGAGTCCCCTTCTTGCTGCCAGAGAATAGCACTAATAGCTATGTCTGACGCGTCGGTACTAAGAAAAAATGTTTTACTAAAATCTGGATGGTGAAGGATCGCGTGAGTCATTAAAGCCGTGCGTAGGGAATCGAAAGCGTTTTGCTGTCGTTCCCCCCATACGAACTTCGTGTTCTTTCGTGTAAGCTCGGTTAATGGTACACTTGTGTGGGCGAAGTCGGGGATAAAGGTTCGGTAAAAACCTACAAGTCCTAAAAAGGCTCTTATCCCTTTTACTGTCTTCGGTCGGGGGAATTCCTCGATACTTTTTACCTTATCAGGGTTTGGCCTAATGCCTTCTCTACCCACGATATGTCCCAAGTAGGCGACTTCTGTTTTAGCAAATTCACACTTGTCACGGCTTAGTTTAAATTTTGCCGCGCGCATTCTTTCAAATACTTTGGTCAACTGGAGGACGTGTGTTTCCGCTGACGGGGAGGCGATAAGTATGTCATCTAAATATACTAGGGGCTTAAGTTCTCCCATTCCCATGAGTACCTTATCTAGTATCCTACTCCATGTCATGGGGGCTCCACATAGACCTTGAGCCAGTCGGTTAAATTTGTAGGTCCCGAATTGAGTAATTATCCCAGTTTTTTCACTATCTTCGGGTTTAATCGGGATGTTGTAGTATGCACTTTCAACATCCAGAATAGTGAAATACATTTTTCCCGAAAGCAAGGCAAGGTTTGCCTTCAGGTCCGGGATTGGATAATTCGGTAGGAGAGTTACATTATTTAGGGCGCGATAGTCAGCAACTAGACGCAGTTTGGGCGTACCATCCGGATTTAGTTGCTTTTTCTTGACTAAAATTACGGGGGCGGTCCATTGCGTCACTGCCGGAGTGATTACCCCCTGGTCTTCCAAGGTATCTAATTTCTTTTTTAATTCGTCCCTTAGCGCATAAGGGACTGGATAGGGATTTTTCCTAATGGGGAGTGCATCTCCCGTGTTAATTTCATGATACCCCATCTCAGTACACGGTAACACACCTCCTTTATCATATAAAAATAAATCTGCATTGTCTAATAACACAGGTAAAATTCTTTCCCTTTCTTGCGGTGTTAAGTGACTCACTTTCTGTTCAAGCTCCGATCTTATCTCATTCAACTGCTCGTAATTACCTAAGTCACGTTCGTAATACTCCGTCTCCGTTTCGTATTCTGTGTGATGATCTAACTGCTCTTGGCTATCACAACTCATATGCTTACGCTGGTAATTAAACAACACTCTATTTTCCTCCTGGTTTTCCTTTATATCATTTGATACTGATAGATTATTTTCGCAAGCCTCGGTGTTATCCTCGCTATTATACCCTGCTCCTGTCTGCTCTACGTTCCGACCGTTTGTTCCTATATTTCCCAGGGACGTCTCCCTTGTAGCAGCTCTAGCTTTCCTTATTCGTTTCGATATTATGGGATGAATATCCATGTATTTCCTTCTTTTGTTTATGCGCATTCCCCTTCTTCTCGTGGCGTTTTCTCTGGCATCGTCTCCGGCCTCAATTCCCTTAGGTAAGCTAGTGACCTCACCGAACATCGCCTGCGTCAATAGGGGTGAATTTGATCCTAATCCCTTTGACGGGGGTCGGTTCTTGCCCACTACGCTTCCTAACACGCTCCCTACTTCGACTGTCTCATAATTTCCCTTAGGTAAGCTAGTGACCTCACCGAACATCGCCGGCGTCAATAGGGATGAATTTGATCCTAATCCCTTTGACGGGGGTCGGTTCTTGCCCACTACGCTTCCTAACACGCTCCCTACTTCGACTGTCTCATAATTTCCCTTAGGTAAGCTAGTGACCTCACCGAACATCGCCGGCGTCAATAGGGATGAATTTGATCCTAATCCCTTTGACGGGGGTCGGTTCTTGCCCACTACGCTTCCTAACACGCTCCCTACTTCGACTAATGATTCTATATTTTCTTTCGATTCTTTGTTTTCCTTCGTTTCTAAGTGGTCTTTTTCCACTATTTCTCCGATGCCTATTTTCCGCCCGGCTCTTATCATCCTGTATTCATCACTAGTGTTAGCTACTTCCATTAATACATAACGGTGCGGTTCCTTCGGTTTAGATCTGGGCCCTAATTTCACACAACGTTTGTTGTGTTGGTAGAAGACAGGTGAAAAGGCTCTGCCAATATATAGTTTATCCTTGTCTAAACCCATGTCCATTCTTGGTTCTATCAGTAGCTCTAGAGGAAGGCTTCCTGACTGGGGATTCTTTATGCGACCTAATATGCACCGTGTTGTCTTAGGGGCGATGGCAACCTTCCCTTGTGTCACTATTTCCCATCTATGGTCATTTTCCTCAGGGGTATGGCCGGAGGACCGGCTAGGCGAGATATCCAAATGGCGGTGATCAGTCGCCACCGAACCTCCCTGCCTCACTTCGGCCGTGCAGTCCACCTGTGGGTCATGGCCATGTAGGGGATAGATCTTGGACCCTAATTTTACATAGCCTTTTTCCATGTTAATGTCAGCTTTTAATTTAGTAAGTATATCTCTCCCAAATAATCCATCAAATTCGTAGGATAAATGCGAGGTCACAAAGTCCTCGGTGTAGCTGACATTATCTATTTCGAATGTTACCCTTTGGGAGCCCAATAATTCGATTGGGATGCCCGATATACCATACAAAGTGGACACCGCCGGGTAAATCTCGGAGTTGCTAATCCCAGGTTTTATAATAGAGACACATGCTCCAGAATCGATAAGAAAGAAACGATCCTTGTCTTCGATTCTGACGGAAACTAGCAACTCACGAGTGGTGTCATAGACCCTAAATACTGTTAATTTCTTGGGGGTGCTGGGTTCGACGATTGGGTCTGCGTCGTCGAACGTGTGGCATTTGGGGCTTCCTGTCTCGGGCAGTCTCGAGAAAAATGTCCGGTTCGGTTACATTTATAGCATTCCCTGTTATCCCGAACCGGTGGTGGATTCCTACGGTTAGTATTTCCACCTGAATTGGAGGTCCTAGGTGGGGCATGGTTTCTAAAGGGTGCCCTGTTGTATCGGATCGACCCGTTCTGAGCGAAGTCATCCATCTGAGGTCTATAAGTTCTACATTGAAATACGTTATGCCCTACCATGTGGCAATAATCACACGTGCTTCCTTTATTGGAGTTCCTATCCTGTGCCTCCCCTTCGGCGTCTTCCCAACGCGTTGCTATCTGTAGAGCCTCCTCTAGAGTAGTTGGGTTCATTACTTTTAGAAATTTACTTAGTTTTTCATTTACTCCCCTTACGAAGGCTAGTCGTGTCCTACGATTTGCCTCCTCCTTCATACATGCTTGCTCTATCGGATTTTCCTTGACCCGTATCGATCGTATTCCCAGCTCTCGGCACCTATCCGCGAATCTCTGCACTGATTCATTAGGCCCTTGCTTGGCCTCAGTTAATTTGCCTGCGTATAGCTCGGGGTTATATGTTGAAAATCGCTCTATGAGTCGTGTAGCCAAGGTCATATAGTCCGCGTCATTTAGACTCGGATCTCCTGCTAAAAATGTCGTAGCTGCTCCCGTTAATTTAGCTCTAACGATTACAGCTTTCTCAATGTCATCCCATTTACTGACTTTTGCCCACGTATTTACTGTGTCTAAAAACGCTTCTATCGTCATGCTCGGGTTTGTCCCGTCCCATAGGGGAATCTGGTCTACCATAAGTCTACCACCAGCCGCGCTCTCCCTCGCTGGAGGCGGTGGAGGCGGCGGTGCAGTTGGTGTAATTTTAGGGATGGAGGTGGCTACCGAAACTAATTGACCTTGAATCTGAGACTGAACGGTTTCATATGACATCAGTCTAGCTGTCAACTCCTTAATGGCCGCCTCCATCTCTTCCATGGATTGTGGATTAACCTTAGGTGGCATTGTTACGTTAATTCTACTACACAAGAGCTAAAGTACCTAGATAATATTGTCCTAACCGGCACAAATAATTATACACAACAGTCACTATAAATCTATAAATCAATAAATTTAAATATAGTTAGACACACCACACATATATATATATATAAATTCTACAGAAAAAAAAATCACACAAAATGAAACTTTCCTGTAAAAGACAGCTATTACAACCACTAAAATATCATAAAATACACACAACACAATATTTTCCCTGTAAATAAGTTATATTCGATTGCTCGACAAAAATTATTAATTAATATCTTACAGCTAATTACCTGACCTCTCTTGTCACAAAAAAAAAATCTCCTATTTGCTAGAGAAAGAAAAAAGGAGTAATTAATTGAATATTAATTATTAACATGAGGTTTATTTCCGCGAATTTCAATTTATGACTTAGCAAGTTTAGTCTTGGCTCCGGGGGTTCGTTTCTTTTTCGGAAATATAATAAGATATTATTTTTCCGAGATGCCGACCAGCTGTCACCAATTTATGTTATAACCTAGCTGAGGGTTAACACTTTGGTAGCGAAAAGCCTATATCCCAAAAGGTGGTTCTAATATTGTTAGACTTTAATAATGGCTCGAGCGGATATAGGAATGTGTATGACGTATTATACTAGCTTGTACCAAGTAAGCTAGAAACGGGTGACTCACAAAACCCGTTAGGACCACAGGTATTAGATAGTTACGTAAGATAGGAATGCATAATAGTAATAAACCAACCTTTATTTACACCCAACAAGAAATAATATACTCTTAGATTTACAAAGTCAATTTTCAAACACTTGGGAAACAGGTAGATTTAAACTGTCTGAATTACAAATAAAACTCTCTGAAAAACCAATTAACAATTAAAACATCTCGAAATACTTATAAATATAAATTCTTAGATATATGTGTAAATGTTAACCTCAAACCAGAACTATATCATCTTATGGAAAACACTATGAAGTTAATTTGAATGAAACTCGAGCGTAACTAAGAGAGATCAGTTTAAATAACTGTCCTAAATCAATGCTTTTATCTCTAACTAGTTGGTTAAATATCTATCAGTAGATGAACAATATTGCTAGTTAAATATGTATTTTCTAAGTTATTTCTTTTAAACAATTTATTAAGTATGAATATTATTGAAAGGTGAGAAAGTCCACCTATTACTGATAAGTATTATAATTATTGAAGGTGAAGAAGTCCACCATTAATGATAAGTAATTGTATGTTCACTTACGTAAGAGGACTGAGAAAACCATGTCCAGACAAGTAGAGCTTCAGAGTCTATCACCTTCTATCACATAGGGCCTAACTGCCTAGCTTAAATATTAATTTTCCCCTACTTTCGTTCCAAATTAAAGTATGGAACCCATTACCTTCCCAGCCTAGGGCTACTATCTCCGTTCTGAATGTTTCCAGAAACTCCATTCTATAACTGTATTATGTTTTGATAGAAATGGTGAAAAAGCCTAACTGTATAAGTTTTGATATAGAGAGTGATTATAATGTTGAGTGATTCCGGGTTCTGTGGCCGTGGTCCATAGTTGGTGTTGATACCAGACGTTTCGCCCTCAACTGCGGAGGGCATCTTCAGTGGCGAGTGCTTCTAGGCGTGTTTCCTGGTCGGAAGCTCTACTTAGAGTGAACGCTGCGGGCGTTGTATTGATACTAGTGGTGGGAGCAGGGTGAGCGGGCGTGGCTCTTGCTGATTGGCTAATGGTCGTCTCCTTGTTGTCCCTAGTGTTGATGCATTTATTTTCTAGTGTACGGTACCAGGCCTTAGACAGTTTAGTACCTTCCTCTTTTCTGTTAATATTTTCCTTATGCTTGTGTATTTCTATAGCCTCTCGATATAATCTAGGGAAATAGTAGGAAGTTGTGGCTAAAACTTGTGTATCATCGAATAGAATCTGGTGTCCATTCATAATGGCATGTTCTGCTACAGCCGATTTATCCATTTCTCCTTGTCTGCAGTTTCTTTTGTGTTCTGATAAACGGGTGGCTATACTTCTTTTCGTGGTCCCTATGTATGGTTTACCACACGAACAAGGAAGTCGATATACGCCGCAAGTGGAGAGAGGTGGCCGAGGATCCTTAGCTGAGCGAAGGCAGTCTTCTATTTTTCTTGTAGGTCTGTAAACTGTTTTTATGTTGTATTTTCGTAGGAGTTTTCCGATACGATCTGTGACTCTTTGTACATATGGTAAGTAGGCTATGCTGGTCGAGGGTGTGTTATCCATTCTGACGTGCTGTCTTCGTGGATGTATGGTTTGTCTTATTTCCTTGGATGTGTAGCCATTTTTCTGGAAACAATTGAACAGATGGTGTTGTTCTTGTTTAAGGTGTTGTGGTTGGCATAACTTAGTCGCTCTGTCGAACAGTGTCTTAATGACACCTCGCTTAAGACACTGTTCGACAGAGCGACTAAGTTATGCCAACCACAACACCTTAAACAAGAACAACACCATCTGTTCAATTGTTTCCAGAAAAATGGCTACACATCCAAGGAAATAAGACAAACCATACATCCACGAAGACAGCACGTCAGAATGGATAACACACCCTCGACCAGCATAGCCTACTTACCATATGTACAAAGAGTCACAGATCGTATCGGAAAACTCCTACGAAAATACAACATAAAAACAGTTTACAGACCTACAAGAAAAATAGAAGACTGCCTTCGCTCAGCTAAGGATCCTCGGCCACCTCTCTCCACTTGCGGCGTATATCGACTTCCTTGTTCGTGTGGTAAACCATACATAGGGACCACGAAAAGAAGTATAGCCACCCGTTTATCAGAACACAAAAGAAACTGCAGACAAGGAGAAATGGATAAATCGGCTGTAGCAGAACATGCCATTATGAATGGACACCAGATTCTATTCGATGATACACAAGTTTTAGCCACAACTTCCTACTATTTCCCTAGATTATATCGAGAGGCTATAGAAATACACAAGCATAAGGAAAATATTAACAGAAAAGAGGAAGGTACTAAACTGTCTAAGGCCTGGTACCGTACACTAGAAAATAAATGCATCAACACTAGGGACAACAAGGAGACGACCATTAGCCAATCAGCAAGAGCCAAGCCCGCTCACCCTGCTCCCACCACTAGTATCAATACAACGCCCGCAGCGTTCACTCTAAGTAGAGCTTCCGACCAGGAAACACGCCTAGAAGCACTCGCCACTGAAGATGCCCTCCGCAGTTGAGGGCGAAACGTCTGGTATCAACACCAACTATGGACCACGGCCACAGAACCCGGAATCACTCAACATTATGATTACCGGCCGTGAAAGCCTGCATTCAACTATAGAGAGTGATTACAGACCGTTAATGTCAAAGGTAAATCTGATACCGAGTATAAGTGTTTTCCATATTCCAATATAGTTTTAGATACTATTATCTACATCCTGTTTATTTCGGCCAGTTCATCAGCATGCAACATTTTTCTCCATTATACTTAATATATTTTATTCATTATTATAATTTATTTATTTATTTTTTCCTATAATGGATATATTTTTCACTATTGTCTTATGACCTTGGGGCGTCCTTACATCCGTATCCTAACAGTTCTTAAGAACTTTATTCTAAATACTCGTAATCTGCTTTCCTCCCTTAAAGTAAGAGTCCATTTTTCGCATCCATATAATATAACTGGTAGAATAATAGTTTTATATATTTTCAGTTTAACGTTTTTTGAAAGGAGTTGGGATATCAAGAGTCTCTGCAATGCATAATAGCATGCATTTCCAGAATTGAGCCTATGTTTAATTTCTTTGTGCATCTCATTCCTACTTATGATTATTGTTCCTAGGTATTTGAATTCAGCCACCTCCTCAAAATCTCCCTCATTTGTCATTAGCTGTCCATTTCCATTATTTTAACGTGTAAAGAAAAAATCTTTAAGATATGCTAATTCTATAAATCTACTTTAAAATGAATTTTTTTCACAACTTTTGTGTTTTATTTGGCAAGTATAAAATATTGTTCAACAGTAACAAATGAATAAATAAAAGTCTTGAAGTAATACAGTTAAGTTGCAGTAGAAGGATAAAGACATCAGTACAATAAATGCTCTGGTAACAGTGACGGGGTTAGCAATAAAGTGAAACTAAATATCAGCACTGCAAGCCCACCCGTGTCACGGCGGGGGTCGAAGCAAGGTCCGCCCGTATCCTGTGACATCTCACAAGGCTGCACAAACTTCCACTAACAATGTTTTCCTTACTGTGCAATATTCTACAAATGTCAGTCTCCTGTTTACTACTGTATTTTCTCTGAGAAACTCGTTTCTTCGGATAATTATATTACGAAAAGGAGGTAAACTCTTAATTCCGGTCGATTTTATCACAAGTGATTTATCTAGAGAATTTGGAAATCAAGAGTGGCATTTGTTAGGGCTATTTAACGAATAAAATCGAGCTGTTTACTCACAAATCATTGTTTACTATAGTTATTTTAAAATATTTATATATTTAATGTTCAAGTCCCGTTGGGGTCAGGATTTTTAAAACTGGCCCAAACCCTCTGGCGGCACTATGGCCCTGGGGTCGACTCAGCCTCTAACGGAAATGAGTACCAGACGCTTGTTCTGGGGTAAAGGCGGCCGTCACGCAGGGCTGACAACCCGGCTGACATAAAGTGCCGATTGTCTAGAAAAAGTGGGAGCCTTAACCTCCTACTACCCCAAGGGCCTCCGGGTCTGTTGTGGGATCACTTTACTTACTTGATTACTGAATTACATAAAATTTAACTTAACATCAAAATATTAAAAGAAAAGTATTTAAAAATACATGTTACAGTACATTTTATTGCAGAAAAGCCATTTCAATTACACAGTGCACTTTTACAGCAATTTTGAATTGCAGTTAACAATCAGAATAAGGGTTGAAGAAGGCATAAGCTCTAAGAAATTGAATAGAATTCCTAGAAGTGGGCAAGTTCATTATACACATACCTTGAAAAATAGGGGTAGTAGTTAGTAAACAACTACTTAATTCCAAGAAATTGTATTGACAAGGAAAAATACTGAATTATAATAACAATCTTAAATCAAATACAAATAATGTCACAGCCTTCCGGAAAAGTGTAAAAAAATGCTCAAAATGACCTAAAAATTGCCAAAAAACTACCTATTCCTATAAATGTTAGGAAAATGCAAAAAAAATGCCCTAACGAATTGCTTTTATTTAATCCGTTTTTTTTAATGCCGTTAATTTTCATATATGTAAGCAATGTTTCAACCTTCAATAGAAAAAGATGCAAAATCATTAATTGCCTTGCCCTAATAATGATCATTTTTGTTTTGGAGACTAAAATCAGTCATAAGATAATTAATACTCATTCTCATCTCCAAGCTCCTTATTCACTTTTTCATTATACAGTTCCTGTATTCGCGACTAAAAATGTATTTATTCGCGGATCCAGTCAGTATACTAGAAGGATCGGTATTGCCAAGGCGACATTTACGAAGAGCGATTCAAACCAAATGGACAAATAAATATCAAAGTAAAACAAATCTTATTACTACTAAGCCTAAAGTTCGTTGCTAAATGCCGCCGCCGTATTTCACGCGCCGTTCTTCTTCATTGTTCCCAATTTACAATGTTGAGAAAAGGAAAGGAACATTAGTTCCCCAGCGGAAAAAGAGTAGTATTCACATGAAAACAGCTGAGGATGGTGACAATGGTCGCTGATACTGCAGTGCTGTATTTCTTCTTCTTCTTCCTTCCAAGTATTAGGCCAAGGCCTGTTACGATCCTATAGAAAATTTTCCCTCCAGCGTTTCACTTTCCGGGAAATTATCATATAAGACTTGAAAGCATAATAATAGTCCCTTCGATTGGTTGCTGCCCAAAGGAAGGCAAGACCAGTGATGGGGCTGTCATCTTTTAGCCTCTGGTCAGGCTTTTCTGGAGAAGAAAAGAAAATAAAGGAAAGAAGAAATGGAAGAAAGGAAAGACTCCCTAGCCCTCGGATGCCCTAATAGCGTCGGGGTCGAAAAAACAAGAGTTAACCAAGAGAAAAAAAACATATGAGGTAAGAAGAAATCACGATTCACTTAATTCTTACGACTGTGATTGGTTTTAAACAAAATTCATTGAAACGTGATTGGTCATTGACTCCCATTCGTGGTATGAGTTAAAAAGTAATTCTCAATAGATCTTTGGGCCGACCGCTAAAATGATATGAGGAAACCGCGACACGTCTCTAGGCCTACAACATGAAAGCTGAAGAAGACGAATTAGTTGTGACGAAAATAAAACACGTCTATCCTTTTAAGTATTACATTTGGCGATGAAAAAAAAAACTTGTATGGAATGGAGTAATGTTAGAGGGTAAGATCTGACTATGTTGGGTATACTGTGCCACCCTGCGCGTTCTGCATGCTGTATTCACATCGCTTCAGGCTAATGTATTATGTTTGATAATTAACTGGACTTGCAAAGATAAATATATCATTTGAAGTTTATTAAGACAAGTCTAGCTATGGGGATTGAAATCATGACAGACATGCAAACTCATTTTATTACAACATTAGCAATTAAAATGTTTTCCAAGAATATACCACCCACATCAGTTTGGTTCACGCGACATCAAAATAAAAAGTAAACTGGGGAGACTGTTTTTCCACAATATTATGAAACACACATTCACATTATAGTTGTTACTGATCTTGTTAGCATCATTATTCATTGATATTAGCATATGGTATTGTTTATTTCATCAGTGTTATTTTTAAATGTATTATTGTTATTATTTGTGTTTTTGTTAATATTTATATCTAATATAAATATTAGATATTAACAAGCTGTTAGTTTATGCTGATAACATTAAGAAATTGGGACTGGAAGTAAATATCAATAAAACTAAATCTATGGTCACACATAGAAATACATTATATAATGGAAAGGGACAGCTAATGACAAATGAGGGAAATTTTGAGGAAGTGGCTGAATTCAATTACCTAGGAACAATAATTACAAATAGGAATGAGAGGCACAAAGAAATTAAACATAGGCTCAATTCTGGAAATGCGTGCTATTATGCATTGCAGAGACTCTTGACGTCCCAACTCCTTTTAAAAAATATTAAACTGAAAAATATATAAAACTATTATTCTACCAGTTATATTATATGGGTGCAAAACATGGACTCTTACTTTAAGAGAGGGAAGGATATTACGAGTAATTGAGAATAAAGTTCTTAGGAAAATGTGTGGACCAAAGAGAGATGAACAGACAGGTGAATGGAGAAGATTGCATAACAGTGAATTACATGGTCTTTATAGGAAGCCAGATATAATGAGAACAGTTAAGTCTCGTAGACTGCAATGGGCAGGACATGTGGCACGAATGGCGAATGAATGTCATGCGTGGAAGCTTCTTGTAGGAAAACCACAGGGAAAACTCCCAGTTGGTAGACCAAGAATGAGGTGGGAGAATAACATAAACTACGATTTGAGGGAAGTAGATTATTCAGGGGATGATTGGAAAACATTGGCTCAGGATAGGGATATATGGAGAGCTTATGTCCGCATGGCCATGAACCTACGGGTTCGATAGTGCCAGTGAGTTAGTTAATTAATATGAAAAATGCTATAGGAGTACTATCCACCTCAGTGTTCCTTGCCTCTAGTCCTGATGGTCGCGAGTGAAACCCGGCCGATTTTGATAGATTTTTATTGTGGGTAAAACTCAATGGACAAGTCCGCCAGGAGGGATTTTAAGCCGTGATTCCCGAGTCTGAAGATATTCGGGATAGTAAAAGAACCTCAAGCCTATATTAGTACCTTATTTCTCTTCTTCTTCTATTTCATGAAATTAGGCATTTTCACCTGTTTTCACATTAAGTGGGATTTAATGAATCTTCCCATGTAGTAAACGGGCGTCCAACACTTCTATGTCCTATTGGTTTGTACTTTAGTAACAGCAGAGGGATTTTATATGTTGGCATTCTCTTAACATGTTCATACCAGTTGTTTCTCATATTGTCAATTCTATTTGTTAAATTAATAAATGTTTAAGTAGGCCTGTTTTCATATATCTTCATTTCTTTTTCTGTCCAAAATTGTTACACCTGTTACTGAACGTAAGAACTTCATTTCTGCAGTTTCTATTTTTCTTCTCTCTGAACGGTTTGCACCGTATATGTGCTGGATCAAACCGTTATTGTTGATGGCTATTTTGATTGGAAAGCATAGATTGTTCAAATTGTGACATCTTTGCCCGGGCCCATAGAGGCAAAGAGGAATTCAACTTTCTTTACTAAATTCTCCCAATATGTAATGTTTTCTGAGTTATAAAATACAATCGTGGAAGCTTTGGGATAAAGGAACTAACACACGCTTGAGCAAGCTTTTTGGAATTTGACCTTGATATCTGACTTATGCTAACTACTGAATGAATAGGCATAAGTAAAAAGCACAACTAAAGCTTTTAATGCGAATCTAAATATAGTCAGATGTAATATAAAGATAAATAAATAAATATTCAATTTACAAAGAAAAGAAATCATAGTAGATCATCTATATAAAAAGAAAATATGATATAAATCAACATACATACATACATACATACATACATACATACATACATTATCACTCACTCTAGTCCAGCCTCGGGTTGGCGGAAATACTGTCCTAGCATCCCCACCCTGGCTTACTGGACTAAACAAACAAAACCAGCTCTCCTGAGCTGCTCTGACCAGACTCCAATGGTGACTAAGTAGATGATGATTCGATGTTACAAAACACAGCTATTTATGAGAGTTCACAGGGAGAGGGGGGAGTGCGCGATAGCACAGGGTGCGTACTAGGAAAGGGAAGGGATAGATAGGACAGCATTTGGCACTGTTCATAAAGATGACACTCGAGATGGAAACATGATGACGTATAGTTTGCGCAGTAAGACGTAATTCCTGTATCGAAATGTCCATTTCGATACAGGTTAATAGTCCAATTTTCACGTCTGAGCAAAATTTAACCTACCTTCTCCAAACAGGTACTTAACTGTATCCAAATTAGCTTAGACATAAACTCAGGCTAAGGGAACATCCGTGTCTCCATGAGAGATGTACACTCATATTGTTGCTGCAACTACTACTTCTACTATACAATAATATCCTCAACTCATGTCTTGTTCACAGACCTCTATAAATAATAAGAGTGTCGACCGACCATTTCTGAGCAGTCAGTCGCAGCGGCGGACGAATGAAATGAAACGAAATATATGAAATGAGTATGAAGAAATGGTGAAATGAAATTTGTGGCAGTGAAAACGGGAGAAACTCTTATAAGAATCTGCCCAAGCTCCGTCTCGTCCACCACGAAACCGCCACGGAGACCCCAGAGAGGCGAGCGTCTAACCGCTTGCGCCACGGAGCCGCCACTGGTACTACTTTTGCTAGAGTTTTAACCTTTTCACTGCTGAGATATTTCCAGTCTTTAAAACCCTCCTTGCTCAATGCAGGGAGAAATATGGAAAAAGTTTATTTAGGTTCCTAGGAGATGGCAGTATATGCCTGCTTAGTTTGAAAGCAATGCAATACGTATTATATAACTAGCAGGCGTTTGGAGTTGAGAATGGATATACATGCCCATAGCACAGCAAGCATTTTCTTTGCCAACGGATATACCCGTTCGTAGCAGTGTAAAGGTTAATAATAGCAAAACAGTACCTGATATCTCAGTCGTCCTCAATAATTTGCAGTGTTGTTTTATAGGAGGCCTTTCGATAACTTAAGTATCATCTTCTGCTTTCATTTTGGTACTGACTGTTGTTGGAAATTATTTTGTACAGAGGGTTTATGCTGGGTATGCTCTCGTTCAGCAGGTGTTTATTTGTGGTTTCCTTGATGATTTCTAATTCTTCCAGAACGTTGATTTTCGATACATCGTTTTCTCTATGCAGAATCGATAATACGTTGTCTATTGTGTTGAATTGATGTCCTGCTTCTGCTATATGTTTTGAAAAACTGAATTTACCTTCATTCTTTATGAAATCTCTGAAATGTTCATTAAATCTTGTCGTGAAGTTTCTAGTAGTTCTTCCTATGTAAAATTTGTCACAAGCTATTGCTATTCAATTTATAAACTCCTTTATTTTGATATATGTTCGTTTCTTCTATTTTATTTGAAATTATATTATTTAGTTTGTTATTTGTTCCTCACCTGTAAGACAAAAGCCAGGAAGCTCAGGGCCCAACGGTCCCCGAAAAAATCATCCGGCCATCATCATTATCCTTATCATCATCATCCTTCACCGGTGCCGAAAGCAAAGGGAAGCTACCACACACCTATAACTTAATTCCCTGGTAAAACTGATTGCAGTGAAAGACCTGCCCTCGAGCAAATTTACTAATGGATGGATGGATGGATGGATGTAAATGTTGATTATAATATGCAGTTTGACGTGTTTCATTATTTCACCACTAGGGTGCACTCTTACAATATTGCGATGTTATTCGGCAATAAATAATATGATCAAGTTGCAGTGAATATACATAACCTCACATTTCTGACTTCTTTTCAAACATCACCGTTTACATTAAACGTATAAATATTTTAAAATAGCTATATTTTAAATAATGAATTTTGAGTAAACAGCTTAATTTTATTCGTTAAATAGTCCTAATAAATGCCACTGTTGATTTCCAAATCCTCTAGATAAATTAGAAATCATTCGTGGCATTACTTACGATAAATATCCCCCAAACCCATTTCCCTTTATGGGTCCAAATATTCTTTCTTAAAATTGTCCTCTCTTGTGTATTTAATGTATTACTCTTAAAATAAATTATATTCTCAAGCACATGTTTCACTCTAGAATTAAGCTACAATGACTGACATTATTTTAGATAATCCTGTTTTACAAATCCGAGTTTGATTTCAAGTCATCTCACTTTTTTTTTCCATTTCACTTATAAACGCGATGGAAGCACAAATAAACAAGTAGCATAAGAGAGTGAGAGGCGTTGGACACGATTTCTTATTTAATTACACATAATTATATTGTATAGTGTTGAGCAAACAAGCAGACAAGACACATCGCCTCCAGACACACAGTGACATCTACATTTAAATAATATTAATCAACGTTCATCTCTTCATCTAAATAATACAAATACATTAATTAAAATATGATCGTGGTCTGGTATTAATTCAGTGTGAGGTGGAACAAATTAATAATAATGATTACTATTTTTTTATTATTATTATTATCATTATTACTATTATTATTATCATTGATATTATCAATAGCATCATCATCATTATTATTATCATCATCATAGTACAGTCACGAATTTAAGTCATTTGTTGACCTGTTTCGGCCTCAAGAGAAACAGCATCCAAAAGTCTTTTGAGTGGTCGTCCTGGTCTTCTTCTTCCTGCAGGTTCATATCTTAACGTTTGTTTGGGTATCCTGTGATCTTCCATTCGATGAACATGTTGCATCCATCTTGACTTATAATCAGAAATGTTGTTTTCTAAAGATTCCATGTGTAATTCTTCTAAGATGTCTTCATTTTTTTGTGATCTAGTAGTGTGTATCCTGCAGTCCTCATTATTATTATTATTATTATTATTATTATTATTATTATTATTATTATTATTATTATTTATTATTATTATTATTATTACTATTGTTGATGTCTAATTAGTTTGGTATTTTAATCCAAAACATCGTTATAATCATTCTACAGTATTAAAAGTTTGTGTGTGTGAGTGCGTGAGTGTGAGTGTGTATGCGTGAGTGTGTGTATGTGTGTGTGTGTGTGATGAGAGAGAGAGAGAGAGAGAGAGAGAGAGAGAGAGAGACAGACAGATGTATGTATATATGTGTGTCGGGGGTGTGACTGTGTAAGTGTGAGTATGTATGTGTGTATGAGTGTGTGAGTATGTATGTGTGAGTGTAAGTGTGTGTGTTAACGCCTTAGCGGCAGTAATTTTTGTTTTATCAGAACCTAACTTGCCATACAGCAATCGACTTTAAAAAAACTACGATCGAGTTCGTTAACCAGTAATAATGGACCACTGGGTGTAAGAGTTTCACCTGAAATGAAAATTTAAAAATCACTCTGGCGATCTCAATTCTCCATGTTTTGCAACGAAATTCAGTATATTCTGTTAAAATAAAATGATGGAGGTATTTTTTCGAAAACTCAGCAAAATTAGACCATTATATGGAGGTTTACAAGAAACCAGAAATTAAAATTTACTAATTGTTTTCACTGCGGTCCGACACCTATAAATAAGCTGCCACCAAAAAATCAGTTTCTCCAATTTAACAAAATAAATATATATTTCTTAAACTCGTAAACTTGATCCATAAATTCGACTTGAAGATTTCGCTTAGTTCATGCATTTCCTGTGTGACAGTCTTAAAAACTTGCGGAAGAACTTTTCCGTTAATGCATTGTAAAATGTTTTAAGAAAAACAATTTTGAAACGGGTATAATCTATTTCACCCTGAACCCCAAACACGTTTATTCAAAAGACCAATCTTCCTCTTTTCTTCTTCTTCTACTTTTCGATCTTAGCTTTAGGGTCTTCACGTAGACTATATCTATTATTTTCAATCCAAATTTAATAGTTTTTTTCCCAGCTTTAACTAAATCTCGAAATAAACAATCCTGTCATTTATGTTTGGTATTCTAGGTATCGACGTCAAGGTTGTTGTCTATCACCGACTCTGTTTAAAATATATGTACATGAAATATTAAAGGAGAAAATGTTCAAGCATGAGAATTCCTATTTCAAACAATAAAACTTTATACAACTTACATTTTGCAGATGACCAATATTGTTAATTGAACAAGATTATAAAGATGTAGAATATATGCCGCTAACTGCGGCAGAAATGAAATTTACGAGACGTACTGCAGGTTACTCAAGAACAGACCATAAAAGGAATTCTGAGATTCTCAAAGAATTACAAACAGAATCAGTCAGGAATATGTACAAAAATACAGAAACAACTGGAAACCTCACGTAAGAAGAATGAGCAGAACAAGAATACCACGTCAGATCTTAAATTACCAGCCACCAGGCAAGAGATCTTTGGGCAGACACTTCAAACGTTGGATTGAGACCGTAAACAGACCACTAGGTCTATCAAATGAAAGGAAGAAGAAGAAGATGACTAGAAAACTAATACAAGAATATGATAAATGGGGATTAATTTTGAACATGAAGAAAATAAAATATTTATGAATTAGTGAACCAGAACAAAATATAATTTTGGAGATTGGAGAAACAACAATTTCTTGTAGTGAGATTACATGTTTAAGAATTAAAATAAATTAAAATGGAAGTCATGAAGAGGAAATAAGAAATGGAAATAATAAAGGAAAATTTGCAATTGCTTGCCTCAATGGAATATTGTGGTATAAAAATATCATCTTCTTTTCTTGTAAGCCCATGTTTTCCTTAACAGGCATTTAGGCGCTCTCCCCCTGCAGGGAAGAATTTGAACCATACTAATTTAGTTACACTTGTTTTCATATAGATGTCATTTGAGTGGTCCGTGGTCAGCGTTCCGCCTCATACTGACATCTAGTAAATCAAGGTGGTACTAGGACGGGAAAATTCGGTAAATTTTGCTTAGAGGCCTTTTCATTCAGGCTTAAAGATCTTTTACGAGCCTGAAAATTTTCAGACTCGGGACCCACGGCTTAAATTCCCTCCCGGAGAACTCGCTCCTTGGATTTTTCCATCCTAAAAAATCCATCGACCCCGATCGGGTTTGAACCCGCGACCCTCGGGACCAGAGGCAAGGAGCATAACCACTAGTCCATCGCGGCCGATGGTATAAAAATATAAATAATAAAAATAAAATTTATATATATATATATATATATATATATATCACAATTGCTAAAAGCACAATTACGTATGGAGCAGAACTTTGGTCAATAACAACAAAAACAAATAAGTACTTTTTGGCAACGGAAATGGATTTTAGACGAAGGTCAGCAAGAATTTCAAGAAGAGAAAACATTAGAAACTCAGTTATAAGGGAGAAAATGAAGATTGAAGATATTGTTTTAGATTATATTAAAACTCAACAATTAAGATGGTACGGACATGTCCAGCGAATGGAAGAGGATCGACTACCAAAATGTGTTTTGGAATGAAAATTTGAGGGAAGACGAGGCAGAGGAAGGCCTAAAACCTCATGAGTCAGGGAATATATTTATACATGAAGGAGAAACATCTACAACCAGGAGATTGGATGGACCGACAAAATGGGCTATTAGGAATCGGACGATGCCAAAGACATTAATCAACCGATGACTAGATATCAATCCTTGTTTAATGTGATGAATATTTATTTGTTTCACCTTCCCATGAGATCACTCTGTATTTCTAAATAATTTCACATGAAATTAAACAAGCAGTCAAAGCTTCTGGAAATCAGCTTTAAGGCAGTTGTTATCAGTCTAAAATGATAAATAGCACCTTTCTGTATTATTGACTTAAAGTACGTATTTATTTATCGGTGATAAGTTGTTATAAGGAACGCCTAATTCGTGGAATGTGCAAAATTGGACATAGCGGTGAACATAGCATATAATTTGTGTTTATCCAAACTGTGAATCTGGATATGGCCTGCAGGGCGCAGCACTGGTTACAACTATCACGTCCTGATTGACATCATTGCACGAAAACTGACGGTAACTTAAATATTATTTTAATAGCTTCTCTCGGGGCAAACTTTTTCAATTCAAATTGTTGCTTTTTGTATAATTAAATGTTGAATCATGTCAGTTTACTGTCACCCAAACTTTATAAATATGTAAAATAATGTTCCTTTTATTCTTATAAGCTTTCAATGATCAGATTCATAAATATCTTCTTCATCTTCTACTTCATGAAATTATGCCTTTTGACCTGTTTTCACATCAAGTGGGATTTAATTAATCTTCCCATCTAGAAAATAGGCGTCCAAAACTTCTATGTCCAATTGGTTTGTACTTTAATAACAGCTGGGGGATTCTATCTGTAGGCATTCTTTTAACATGTTCATACCTGTTGTTTCTCTTATTGTCAATTCTATTTGTTAAATTAAAAATATTAAAATATTTTCTTATATCTTCATTTATTTTTTTTTGTCCAAAAATTGTCACACCTACTGCTGAACGTAAGAACATTTCTGCTGTTTCTGTTTTCCTTCTGTCTGTTTTTAGATATATATATATATATATAAAATAATAATAATAATAATACTTTATTTATTCTGGCAGAGTTAAGGCCATAAGGCCCTCTCTTCCACTCAACCAGCATATATATATATATATATATATATGCATTGCTCAGTGTCAAAAATTTAATTATAACATCGATTAAGCGTCACTGCTATAAAGTAAAAATATTCTCTTTAATTTGCTTACTTGTGATAGGAGCTACCAGATGGCAGTGGAAAGCGTGTTCCCACATCATCTCGTAATAATGAGAATATGTGTGAAAAAATGAATGTTTGTACAAGACTTGCTCGGTGGCGTAATCGGAAGTGCACTAGGGCATCAATCCAGAGGTCCGGGTTCGAGTCCCGTCCGAGCATTTATTTTTGTTATCATATATATATCCATAGTAATTCTGTCCGAAGGCAGGTCCTTCACTGCAATCATAGCATTTTCATGCTATGCTTTGCAGCTTTACTAGGAAATTGTAGGTGTGGTAGCTTCCCGTTGCTTTCCACACCGCACCGTTGAAGGATGATGATGATGATAATGATGGCCGTACGATTTCGGGAATCATTTGGGCCTTAAAGTTTTCCTGACATTTGTCTTATAGGTGAGGAAAACGCCGATAAAAACCGATTCCGATTGAGGGTCTTTCCACTTTTCAGCGGTTGCCCTTTTACCAGCCGGCTGCTGGCCCTTCACATCCACATGTGTCAATCACAGAGGTAGATGATCAACAGCCAGTGTATGGGTGACATGTGGTTAGCATGTCGAGTCCCCCAGCCGTTATAGCTGGTTCCTCAACCTGGAGCCGCTACTTATTGTAGCTACCCAATTGCCTCACGATGCTGGGTGGGCACCGGTCCCATACTGGCCGAAATACCATGAGAAAATTTCTTCCCCCATGGAGACTCGAACCAGCGCAAGTCCCGTAGCTCTGCGCCAAGGCGATAAAAACCTAACCTAGAAAAACTGTCCCGACCGGGCATCGAACCCGGGCCCGCTGCGTGAAAAGGCAGCACGCTACCTCGAGACAACAACGGTGGGCTATATATATTTGCCAATAGTCTACATTTATAAAAAATAATTCGTTCATTTTATTCTTATTTCAAGATTATTTAACATCTAAGGTCACATCATGTCTTTTATTGTTGATTTAAATGTTTTTCAATATTAATATTAGTATATTTTACATCAGTCTTCCTCAATTAAAATGGATTTTTGTTTTAAAAACTTCGTTAATTAGTTAGGCTAAAATCATGTAGGTCTTTCAAAACATGTTTCATCTTCGGCATGACATTTGGTGAGTACCAATGAAATGCCGAAGTTGAAACATGTTTTAAAACGACTAACTAAGTCACTGGCACTATCGAACCCATAGGTTCATGGCCGCGTGGACATAAGCTCTCCATACATCCCTATCCTGAGCTAATGCTTTCCAATCATTCCCTGTATAATCTACTTCCCTCAAATCATAGTTAATGTTATTCTCCCACCTCATTCTTGGTCTACCAACTGAGCGTTTTCCCTCTGGCTTTCCTACAAGAAGATTGCATGCAAGTCTTTCATTCCCCATGCGTGCAACATGTCCTGCCCATCGCAGTTTACGAGACTTGACTGTTCTTATTATATCTGACTTCCTATAAAGACCATGTAGTTCATTGTTATGGAGTCTTCTACATCTCTCTTTGGTCCAAAAATTTTCCTAAGTACTTTATTCTCAAATACTTGTAATCTCCTTTCCTCCCTTAAAGTAAGAGTCCATGTTTCGCACCCATATAATATAACTGGTAGAATAATAGTTTTATATATTTTCAGCTTAACGTTTTTTGAAAGGAGTTGGGACATCAAGAGTCTCTGCAAGGCATAATAGCACGCATTTCCAGAATTGAGCCTATGTTTAATTTCTTTGTGCATCTCATTCCTATTTGTGATTATTGTTCCTAGGTATTTGAATTCAGCCACTTCCTCAAAATTTCTCTCATTTGTCATTAGCTGTCCATTTCCATTATATAATGAATTTCTACGTGTGACCATATATTTAGTTTTATCCATTTTAATTGGGGAAGACTGATATAAAAAGGTAGTTACGGTATATTGATATTTATAAAAATACTACATAACAAGAATACCACGTCAACTCTTAAATTGCACAGAGCAACAAAAAATAAACTTTTGTCTCAGAAAGAAAAATATGTGATTCTTGATAGTATTTTCTCTCCTGAATTCAAATATGATATCGGTTTTTCTCCATCACGCAAGGTTTCCGAGAGACAGGAATTTATAATTTCAAACACTTTAATATTTTCTACATTCGTAACTACACAATATTCGAACATTCGGACTCACCTAGAAAGTAAGAAATGACCATTTTCTGCTATATTTCATCTGTGGAGCATCCTTCTTGATGGTCCAACAATAATTGGCCAGCATATTAGGATTCCATTTGCCTTAATATCTCTTTTCCATAGCTGAAATCTCCTGAGTTAGCTCATTTGGTTTTATTTTACAATAAACAAATGGACGAAAAAACGTTTATTAAAAAAATATTATTTAAATCCATTAATTGAAACTGAAATAAAAAAAACTGTGGGTGATGGAGAAATTCCGAATACATATTTGAAAACGCGATAAAAAAAACTGCATTAAGTACAACTATTGAGACAAAAATCATGTTGACCAATGTTACCGGCCACCAGGCAAGAGATCTTTGGGCAGACCCTTCTAACGTTGGATTCAGACCGTAACACCCACTAGGTCTATCACATGAAATGAAAAAGAAGACGAAGAAGAAGAATTTAAAACATAACCTCAATATTGTGATTACAATGAATTTGAGAAACAATGATATTGTTGGTTTGCCATATGTTTATGTGAATAACTTAATTGATTTTTATTTTTCTAATGATTACTGTTAATTAGGCAGTGTTTGAGATTCGTATTCGGGATATCCCGCGTTCAAATGCCGTTTCCGACCAATCTAATTGAGGTTTTGGGCATTCTTTGCCACGAATCCACCTACATAAATTGAAATAAAAAACAGAAACACGGGCTACTTATTGTTGTATATGAATAATAACCTGAGCAAATTACATTTTTTTTTTCAAAAATGGGATATATTTCTTCAAATTGAATGAGAAGATGAAAGTAATTTTGAGCTAAAATCGCTATATTTATACCAGCCTCATGGGCGAGTGGTCAGCGTTTCTAACTATTGTTCATGAGGTCCTGGGTTCGATTCCCGGTCAAACCATAAGAATTTTTCCTTAAAGGGAATTATTCCTGTGGTTGTCCATGGTCTGGAATTTAGCTTAAGTTTAGGTTAAGAGTTCTCCTGGCGCTTCATTATCATTTATCGCCCACCATATCATCGGGTAAACGTAACTCCCACTTTTAGGCGCCCCAATGCCAGGAGAACACCAGAAATGTCGAAAATGACAAACTGGCGTATTGAATAAAAAAGTAATGGAAAACAAGCATTAGCCATTGTTTAAACAGAATGGCCAACTTATCCTTAATGGTCGTTATTTTTTCCAATAAACTGTAAACTGATCTGGTGTATACTCACTTTCCCATTTCCTCACTTAATGAAATAAAATGAGTACAGAATAGTATGAACGAGATGCACAAAGAAATTAAACATAGGCCCAATTCTGGAAATGCGTGCTATTATGCATTGCAGAGACTTTTGATATCCCAACTCCTTTCAAAAAACGTTAAACTGAAAATATATAAAACTATTATTCTACCAGTTATATTATATGGGTGCGAAACATGGACTCTTACTTTAAGGGAGGAAAGGAGATTGCGAGTATTTGAGAATAAAGTTCTTAGGAAATGTTTTGGACCAAAGAGAGATGAACAGACAGGTAAATGGAAAAGACTGCATAACAGTAAACTATATGGTCTTTATAGGAAATCAGATATAATGAGAACAGTTAAGTCTCGTAGAATGCGACAGGCAGGACATGTGGCGCGAATGGAGAATGAAAGATGTATGGTAGATTCTTGTAGGAAACCCAGAGGGATAATGCCTAGTTGGTAGACCAAGAATGAGGTGGGAGAATAACATTAACTATGATTTGAGGGAAGTAGATTATACAGGGAATGATTGCAAAACTTTAGCTCAGAATAGGGATGTATGGAGAGCTTATGTCAGCGCGACAAGGAACCTACGGGTTCGATAATGCCAGTGAGTTAGTTAGTTAGCTATTGTTAAACATTTGGGAACATGCCATACCATTGTTGGTTAAGACAATATGCTACCAGCCGAATGGTCGACGCGACGGCTCCACTTCCAGTGGAGCCAGGATTTCTAATCTGGCCTAAATATTCTGGCGGCACAATCTCCCTGGGGTCTATTCAGCCTCTAACCGAAATGAGTGCCAGCTACTTGTTCTGTCACGCAGCACTGATAGCCT
>JASPKZ010003069.1:0-102500 GCA_030220185.1 Diploptera punctata | reverse complement strand
AATGAGCTGAAAAATAAAATTTGTTATTTTGAGTTGTCCATAAAAGAATACCCGCCATGCGCTGCTATGCTTGCCCGGGAATCTACTTATCCCGATCTTCTTGGCATCAATGAAACACAAAAACGGTTATTGTGATTTATCTGTAAAAGATAAACATATGCTGTCGCGGACTTTTTTGTAGAGCTTTTTGAGATATTTAATTCTGTGTACATTAATTTTGTGTATTTGTTATGGTTTAGGCAGCGTAAGCCATTTAATGGTAACAAAAAGTTACTTTTTCACGTTTTTCACACAAAGTGTGATTTTTAAGAGTGTAGAAGTTGAGTATCTCAACTCTCTTATAGCCTATGTTCATCCCGGGAATCTCCTGAGCATTTTGCAAAAGAACCCATCACAATTGGATCAACGGTATGGCCGCGCATAAATTATGAACAAACGAACATTCATTTTTATATATTGGATTTATAGCAGGTTCGGTCACATTACTGTGGTACTCCATGTCCAGGTTTTTCTTATGCAGCCTATATAGCTATTTACAAATGAATTGTCAACAATTGATACAAATAAGCGTACAGATAACGAATAGGCCTACAAACAATAATTATTCACATTTCTAACTTGATTTGTGCAATAATCATGTTATATTCTATTACCTATGTAGTTTATCAATGTGCTTAATATAATTATGTAAATAAGATATATATATATATATATAGGGGAACGCGGGGCAGGATGGGGTATCTAATGTTTGATCCAATGTATTTTACATTATAAATGAGTAAAATTTTGTTCTCTGATATGGATATGTTCATTGGAATTTAATAAACAGAAAAACATAATCACATTACAAATTAATAAAAAATTCGGGGATATACATCCAATAAAACTAGATCAAAACATTTGCCCCGTTGTGCCCCATGGATGGGGCAGAATGGGGTACTAATTTTTTATTTGTATTTTGCATTACTAATTAATAATATTTATCAGTAAACTTATAAACTATAGCACAATGATTAATTTTTCACAAATACACAAACATGAGTGGCATCATCATCATCACTATCGACTCCAGCACAAGAGTTGTGAGCCCACTGAAGACAAGAAGGACATCTAATCCAGCCTTCTTCTGAAGAGTCATGACAGTAGAGACAATCATCTTCCTCAACGTCATTTTTGGCAGAGCCAGAATGATTTTTCGAACTAGGTAGGTTTAACCTGACTGCCTTAACTTTGGATGGTCCTGGTTTCGAGTCACTTTCTGGTAAAGCAAATCATCTTTTTACAGGCCTCTTTTCTAATTTATCCTTTTCAGAATGTTGCAGTGCACTTCTCTATGTTGATGATGTCAAAATTGCACTTTCGCCTCGATTTTTTTAAACTCGCTTGTTCTTTTGAGACCCTTTTGGAATGGGTGTGATATTTTCTTGGCTGGCACTTTGAAAATGACTGTGGTTTGGCGACCCTAGATTTTCAGGGAAGGAAAATGTTTCTGACGTCAGATGTTCCTGAGGTTTGGAAGTGTTGCCTTGCTATTACTATCAGAAGCAATCTGAATATCTGTTGTTGAAGAAGGCAAGAAATCTGCATCATCAAAAACATTCACATTAACTGGCCATATCCCAGTTTTTTCGAAAATCATTGACGGCTGTAGCCATTGTTGAGGCACGTACGTAAGCACTACCCGTTCCGCCAGTTGGAAGGCAAGTCCTCGAAATTCATTTACACTGAGGCCGAAGAGTTGGGCTTCCATTTTTTTTAGGTATTCAAGTTCGGTTTCCTGCTCTTCACTAAAAACGCAGGAGAAATTTTCCATCGATTTCCTTACTGTGTAATCCACATTTTCTCTCTCTTTTTCTTCACGTGTCGTTCCAGAGTTGTTTGAAGCACTTGGAATTGACTAGCTGCCGTTTTGTACACCATTGATCCATTAACGGCTTCTAGCATAGACACAAGGGACAATTCTTCTCTCTGTGTCTTATTTTATAATTCCTCACCATTTTGAAACTACACAGAGGAAAAGAGTCAGTCAGTAATATGAAGACCGCATGGGGCAAGACGGGGTAGTACCCTGTCTTGCCCTACCCCATTGTGCCCCACGAACTCAATTATAATTTATGACGTTATGACCCGGATTATTTTGAAACAAAACCTAATGCAGTAAACATGTTTACAAAGAAAATGGAATAATCTTTAACACAGTAATTGTTAGATATTATTCAAATGAAGCTTAGATGTATTTGCATGCACTGAAGAGAAGGTGTAATATTGCAAAAATCTCTTCAAAACTGACCACACAAGCAAAAAAGTAACAAAGACTTCACCGATGGCGAAAAACTGATCTGTACAAGCAGCTGAGACGTTACAGAGATACTTTTGAGAAATTCCGATATATCGTGCCATATACTGAGAGAAAAATACACGTACCCCATTCTACCCCACTACCCCATTCTGCCCCCTGTTCCCCTATATATATATATATAAATATATATATATTATGAATGAGATGCACAAAGAAATTAAACATAGGCTCAATTCTGGTAATGCGTGCTATTATGCATTGCAGAGACTTTTGATGTCCCAACTCCTTTCAAAAAACGTTAAACTGAAAATATATAAAACTATTATTCTACCTTTTTATTATTGATTTCGTACATCTCAATGATGGATAAATCATATTTGAAGAGAAAAATTTTTCTCTTCAAATATGATTTATCCATCATTGAGATGTACGAAATCAATAATAAAAACTTGGAAAAAGCCGTACTGGCTGTAATGTATAATTCCCAAATATGTCTTCTTAATAAAGGAGCTGCCATTTGCAAGATAGAAGCATGGCTTCACAGCATTTGTTGGATGGGAATTACAATGTATATAGAGAAAGATTTGCGTTTAGATCGGTACTTGCTCAGGTAGCTCAGTTGGTAGAGCACTTGGTCTAGAGAACCAAGGGTCCCGGGTTCAAGTCCCGGTCTGAGCGTATAATTTTTCTCTTCAAATATTATTCTACCAGTTATATTATATGGGTGCGAAACATGGACTCCTACTTTAAGGGAGGAAAGGAGATTACGAGTATTTGAGAATAAAGTTCTTAGGAAAATTTTTGGACCAAAGAGAGATGAAGAGACAGGTCAATGGAGAAGACTACATAACAATGAACTACATGGTCTTTATAGGAAGCCAGATATAATAAGAACAGTTAAGTCTCGTAGACTGCGATGGGCAGGACATGTTGCACGTACGGGGAATGAAAGATGTGCATGGAAGCTTCTTGTAGGAAAGCCAGAGGGAAAACGCCCAGTTGGTAGACCAAGAATGAGGTGGGAGGACAACATTAACTATGATTTGAGGGAAGTAGATTATACAGGGAATGATTGGAAAGCATTAGCTCAGGATAGGGATGTATGGAGAGCTTATGTCCGCGCGGCCATGAAACCTACGGGTTCGATAGTGCCAGTGAGTAAGTAAGTAAGTAAGTAAGTAAGTAAGTAAATAAGACATATATAATAATCAGAGATGGAACGATTCCTTCGTAAACACGATATCAGTGTTTGGTTGATGCGACCATTTTACTTACGTCAGAATAATTTTCTGTTCCGTCTGGTTACCACAACAGTATAGAATAACCACTTTATATTATTGTATTGACTTAGGCTTTCACGGCCGGAGTTGCTATGATGATCTTGAAGAAGATTTCCGAGCTCTAGGCCGTGGTCGTGAGGCTTGAAGTTCCCCGACGTTTCGCCAGAGACTGCGTCTGGCATCCTCAAGGGTTGTCTTGAGACTGGCAATTTTGTCCACTGTCTGTCCTATTCACACCGTCTTGAGACTGGCAATTTCGTCCACTCTCTGTACTATTTATACCGTTCAAATTGTTAAATTGTATATCCCTTTACTATTAAATTTGTTATGTTTTTCTATATTGTTATTTATTACATTATTTAATTTATTACAGTAAAACCTTTCTTAGCCGGAACCTTTATAAGAAGTAAACCTGTAGGGACGGTAAAAAATCTCCAGAACGGTACGATTTTATATGTAAAATCGTCCTGTATAAGCCGGAAACATTCATAACGCGGAAACGGAATGCGTTTTAAAGTACCAATAGTTAATTTTTTACCTCAGTAAGACGGAAAATTATTCTTAAGCACGTTCTAATTACAGTATTAATGACCACACGTGAAAATTCTGCATATGACGCTTTCTGCATTATATCGTTTTGCCTCCTTGTGTTGCCACTGTATTGCGAGGATACCCTTGCTTATGTGTGGCAGCGCGGAATCCCTTGGTTTTCCTTGCCTGCTTACGTTACCTGCGAGGGAGTTGGGAAACTCTTCAGTCCTCCTGTAGTTGAGTTCCTTCTCGCTTTTGTGTAATAAAGTTGTTTTGTATTGCCGTGCAAACTGAGCTGTGTTGCAACACTATTTTGTCTGTATTTCAGTCAATACGTTATATCTTTAAAGCGTGCATGTAAAACCCTTAAACTGTGTGAGAAAATTCAAGCTTGTAATTTGGGAACCCTTTATAAGAAGGAACCGTCATGTTCCTTCATAGACAGGTTTTACTGTATTAGTTTTGTAGGCTGTATTAAAATGTTTGTTTATTTTACTTAATGTTTTTGCCAATTTTAAGGTTTCGTGGCCTGTAGTCTATATGTTAATGTAATCCATGAACTATAATTTGTTTCTCTGAATCCACCGCTGTGGTCTCGGGATAGCGTGCTGCGTTGTCATGCAGCGAGCCCGGGTTCGATCCCCGGTAAGGACAGTTTTTCTGGGTGAGGTTTTTATCGGGGTTTTTCGTCACCTGTAAGACAAATGTCAGGAAAACTTTAAAGGCCAAACGGTCCCCGAAATCATATGGCCATCGCAATCATCATCATTCATAATCTTGATGAAGGTTTTCGGGCTGTAGGCCGTTCAATTCTGAGTCTCAAGACAACCCTTGAGGATGCCAGATGCAGTCTTTGGCGAAACGTCGGGGAACTACAAGCCTCACGACCTCAAGACAATCCTTGAGGATGCCAGACGCAGTCTTTGGCGAAACATCGGGGAACTACAAGCCTCACGACCACGGCCTACAGCCCGAAAACCTTCATCAAGATCATCATAGCAACTCCGGCCGTTAAAGTCTACATGAATACATCATCATTCATATTCATCTTAGGTTAAGCTTAGGATTAGGGACTCTCCTGGCGCACCACTATCATCATCATCACCTCATATCATCGGCGGTGACCCCGCCTTCCAGGCGCCCCAACCTCAGAAGTGGGTTACAAGTACGCCATGCCAGGAGAGAAACCAGGAATGTCGAAAGACAAACCTGGGGCATTTGAAAAAAAAATAATAATTTGTTTCTTTTTCGAGTTTCGTTATTTTATTTATGTCGGTTTTTCTTATTTTGTTTTCTTACCAGCTTATCTATAACTTTGGTGTTGTAGCCATTGCTTCTAGCCATGTTTTTTATGCATCGCAATCCCTTGTTATAATTAATTACGTTTCGTGGCAATTTTAACATTCTATTAATTAGGCTCTTGAATGAGCTAATTTTTTTGTTGGTACGAATGTCGTGTTATGTTGTTAAAACAAATATGATGAGGTTTAACTCACATTTATTTAATTACAGTCAAATATAACACTTTATTTGTAATGAATACATTTATTTGTTTACAGTCAAATATAACACTTGATTTGGAATGAACTAGTTCATACCCGGCGTGCACTGCTACTCCTAAATAAATGTTAATGTGTTTTTACCACCAGCCGTGCGCTGCTATACTTGCCCGGGAATCTGCTTACCCCGATCTTCTTGTCATCAATGAAAGACAAAAATGGTTATTTTTAGTTATCCGTAGAAGATAAACATATGCTGTCGTGGACTTTTTTGTAGAGTTTTTTGAGATGTTCAATTCTGTGTACATTAATTTGACGTATTTGTTATGGTTTAGGCAACTTAAGCCATTTAAGCGTCATAATAGGAACTTTATTTCACGTTTTTCACTACAAAGGGTGATTTTTAGGCATGAAGGGGTTGAGTATTACAACTCTCTTATAGCCTATGTTCATCCCCGGAATCTCCTGAACATTTTTAAAAAAGCCCTATCGCAATCGGATGAACGGTATGGCAGAGCACGCTTGCCCGGGAATCTACTTATCCCGATCTTCTTGGTATCAATGAAAGACAAAAATGGTTATTGTGAGTTATCCGTGAGAGATAAGCATATGCTATGGCAGACTTTTTTGTAGAGTTTTGTAAGATATTCAAATCTGAGTACATTAAATTAGTGTATTTGTTATGGTTTAGGCAGTGTAAGCCATTTAAACGTCAAATAGGGACTTTATTTCACGTTTTTCACTACAAAGAGTGATTTTTAGGGATGAAGGGATTCAATATCACAACGCTCTTATAGCCTATGTTCGTCCCGGGAATCTCCTAAACATTTTTCAAAAACCCATCAAAATCGGATCAACGGTATGGCCGCGCATAGAATACGAACAAACAAACATTGATTTTATATATTAGATATACTCTTCATTGTTCTCAACTTTACATTGTTTCGTTACCACATTCCTATCTGAAGTAATATGGACTTATTGATTTTGCAAGAAAAACATTGTGGTCAAGAGAAATTTAAAAAAGAAAAACTAATTTCTTGAGAGTTTACATTCTTATCGCCTTGATCTGCACTAATGCAATCTTACAGACAAATGCCGATGGCAAGTTGCGATAGGTAGCGGCATGGGATACGTGACAGGTCGACTGCGGTCTACGAGCCACGGGTTGGGTCAAGACCTCTATCAGAGCCGGTGATGAGTTGTGTTAATATCAAACATATGTTGCAATGTGAGATGAAGAGCCCTCATCTTATCTAATCAAGGGGTGTGGATCCTCATTACTAACCAAATTTCAATCCATGCTCGCCTCTTTCGTCCAAATCCAGCCGGAGTAGAAATTTTATTTTTCTTCCTATTCTTCTTTTTCTTCTTCTTCGTCACGGTTTAGTTTTATTTACTAGCCTATTCCGGCTCCAAATTGCTGCTGTTTTCCATCTTTTCTTTGGTCTTCCCAAACTTCTTCTTCCTCGTAGTGAATAGTTGTATGCCTCCCTGTGGATTATCACCTTAGTAGGGAAGCTGAGTACCAATAACTCAGACGATCATAACCGGTGTAGCTAGAATTAATAGACTCTAAGTACTAATATATAATTTTTTTAATTTATTATTCCGGCTTTTACAATGAATATACATTTTTCCGGTACCCATGTTCACAGTTAACTACACATTTGTTTCAACACATTTTTCCATTCTTGTCTGTTCATCCATATATCTTCTTCTATTTCCCATTCCCTCTTAGTTTCATTGATTCCCTGAATCCACGTAATATTTGGTCTACCCTTCTTTTTCCTTCCCTGTGGTTCCCAATCCATGATTATCTTAGGTAATCTTCCTTCTTCCATCCTTCTTATGTGTCCGTACTAATTTAATTGTTTCTTCTTTATACTAAAATATAATTATACGATTGACAGTAATAACTAATAGTTAATAGTAATAACAGATCTACTCCATAAGAGAAAAGATGTTTAACAACAAGATACAGTGGAAAGAACATGTAGAAAAAAAGTAGATTACCAAATAAAAGCTTCCATTATTTTCCAAGAGGAAAAAGAGATGTCGGACGTCTAAACCAGGAAGTGAAGAAGATAGTAATAACTGGAATGCGCACAAAAGTGCACATGAGTCTATTACCAACATAGAAACCCCAAACGAATGGTACCAACCCCTCTAAGGTATAATGAATAGCATGTGCATTTGCAGTGGGGTACATGACTTTATGGGAGGAGTCATCGCCCTTATAAGCCAAGGACAAGTGACAAAACGCTCCTAGAAAAGCTTCAAAGCCGCACTTACCTATCCTAGACTCTCCCACTACTGCGAACTGACACTTAGGCGGATGTAATACTCTATCTGAGGCTTAGATGCATTTTTCAAACGACAGAATTCATTAATTTCCTTCGATATTTTTAAAAGAATATGGGCTGAAGAGGGCATATTAAGACCCTAAAACAGTCTGAAAGTGGCGGAATTTTTCTGCGCTTTCAATTACACACACAAACGCTCTCACATGCACTCACACTCATACGTAATACAAGAAATAAGTCTTACAGCAACCGTCCGCGACCTTTAGTAAATTTTAAAATCTTAAGTATTTTAAAATCCAAGATAATTAGTAACTCGGTATTTTAAGTGATATTAAATACGCGTGGACTTAAATAAACTCACCAACTCCACTCCGAATATTAGTGAGATATAAAACAATTGTATTTCTTTGTACATTAATAGTGCAAAATTATTCAATAAACTGTAGCAATAAGTTTTAATTTATTTATAATTACATAAACAATATAAGCATCCCTGAGTTATCATATTCTACCCTGAGCGAATCAGCACACCGGAAAGCTTTGGCTTGCGGTTAGATAAGAGGAGAAGGAACTAACAATAATCCGCAACGTTGGAGCAATGACCACACTGGAAGCTGCAAACACGGGGATAGAAATATCGGAACGGCGAAAATAGCGGAAGTGGCAACCCAATCTCTGGGGATGAAGAAGATAATGGAATTTATTGCCATTTTTTTAAGAAGAAAGAAAATACATATGCATTTACATTGCACACGGGCCTGCTTGGCCGCACGTGCATTATTTTTCCATGAATAAAAAAATAAAACTAATAATATAAACAAATACCTACAAATACACCTGCATCAAAAAACAATAACAGGCTACATATAAGTAAAATCTATGTCTACACTACATCACAATAATACATATCTACATTCATCCATATTCCGTACATTAATATTAAAAAAACGCTAGAAAACAAATTAGAAAAAAAAACACACGCATACACCCACACACCCCCACACATATACACACGGGCACTCTCATACCCCCCTCCCCTCGGCCCTGCAGACATCAAATGCACTATCAGACTATTCAACTTATCGGACCTACTTATTATATAATATAATTAAAGATCGAAAACAAAGACCATATTGAGATTCTTCTTATTGTTAATACATATATCCTTATTGATCTACAATTTTGCTATATCGCTATTTCCTTACTGTACCCAAAAATTTGCATGTTTTTGATTCACTCTCGATCCGTCCTAGAAGATCCCAACATGCCACTCTCCCACGATCCGACCTGAGAAATCTCTCCGGCAGCATCTGTAATCTAAGTTGTTCTGTCTCTCTACAGAATGCTATAATATGCTGCCAGTTTTCATGGTCATCGCATAGTGGGCATAGTTTTAATGCCTTCTTCACTTGTTAAATTATGGGTCATCCATCCCCCAAATGAAACCATGCAATAGCACTTCTATCATGCCCATCCAAAGACTCAATATACTTCTCCCTTCCCCACGAAAGTTTCAGTTCCTTCTGCAGGGTGAGCGATATTTTCTCGTTACACTCTGCTTCTATATACTGTCTGTCTATATCGTGTAGTCTCTTCTTAACTCTCCTCCAAACATTTCTATTATTCCGCGTACTCCTTAAGAGACCAGCTCGAGGAAACAAGGGTGAAGTCCTCAACGACAGAAGGCGGAAGAGGCAACCCTCCTTGTGGGGATAAAACACAAGGAAGAAAGTCCAAAGGCTTTAAGGAGGCAGCCCCTCCAAAGGACTAACCCTGCAGAACGTTAATACCGTACTCTGGGGGCATTTAAAAATACTTACAAACTCCAAAGAGATAGCCGGATCTTTCAACGGTTATTTTTCAGATCGTAAAAATTATTAGTATGACATCCTTTGAAAAGGAAGTAAAGCCGTGGATTCACGTCGTAGTAGATTTAAGTCAGTCCCGCGCAGTAGCCGAGTGGTTGAGGCAAGATGCCAATAATAATAATAATAATAATAATAATAATAATAATAATAATAATAATAATAATAATAATAATAATAATAATAATAATAACACTGATAATAATAATAATAATGATAATGATGATGATAATGATAATGATGATAATGATGATAATGATAATGATGATAATAATGATAATGATAATAATGATAATGATAATAATGATAATGATAATAATAATGGTAATAATAATAATAATGATAATAAAAATAATAATGATAATAATAATAAGAATAATAATAATAATAATAATAATTCAAATACCTAGGAACAATAATCGCAAATAGGAATGAGATGCACAAAGAAATTAAACATAGGCTCAATTCTGGAAATGCGTGCTATTATGCATTGCAGAGACTCTTGATGTCACAACTCCTTTCAAAAAACGTTAAACTGAAAATATGTAAAACTATTATTCTACCAGTCATATTAAACGGGTGCGAAACATGGACTCTTACTTTAAGGGAGGAAAGGAGATTACAAGTATTTGAGAATAAAGTACTTAGAAAAATTTTTGGACCAAAGAGAGATGAACAGACAGGTGAATGGAGAAGACTACATAACAATGAACTACATGGTCTTTATGGAAAGCCAGATATAATAAGAACAGTTAAGTCTCATAGACTGCGATGGGCAGGACATGTTGCACGTATCGGGAATGAAAGACTTGCATGGAAGCTTCTTGTAGGAAAGCCAGAGGGAAAATGCCCAGTTGGTAGACCAAGAATGAGGTGGGAGAACAACATTAACTATGATTTGAGGGAAGTAGATTATACAGGGAATGATTGGAAAGTATTAGCTCAGGATAGGGATGTATGGAGAGCGTATGTCCGCGCGGCCATGAACCTACGGGTTCGATAGTGCCAGTGAGTAAGTAAGTAAGTAAGTATAATAATAATGATAATGATAATGATGATGATAATGATGGTGATGATAATGATGACGATGATGACGACGATGACGACGAGGACGACGACGACGATGACGATGATGATGACGATGACGACGATGACGATGATGAGATGAGATGATGATGCTGATAATGATGATAATAATGATAATGATAATAATGATAATGATAGTAATAATAATAATAATAATGGTGATGATGATAATAATAATAATAATAATAATAATAATGATAATGATAATGATAATAATAATAATAATAATAATAATAATAATAATAATAATAATAATAATAATAATAATAATAATAATAATAATAATATAGATACATTTCCGGTAATATGCTATATGTTAGCTGCTAGTCCACACAAGATGTTTAAATATTGTTATGGCATGTACGAGTACGTACAGTTGTTGAGAATTTCTATTTGACAGCCATGACGTATGCTCTGGTCACTTTGGGTGGCAACAAATCCGGTCAATGTAACTATATGTGTTCTGCACAGCACATCTGGAGACATTACAACATACAGAAATGTTAGCTACCAAAATGGAATAAGAATACATTACACAAAAATCTTCTATAGGATTAATTAACAAAAAAAAAAGATTAAGGAAACTTGATATATAATACAGGTATATATTACATTTTTAGGAATATTTATTTTTATTTTTAACTAATTGGTGGGGTGATTTTATTATAAAAATTATGTTCTTCATACATTTTATGTCCCTGGACTGGAGTTAATGCACTATGTTCTATTTTTTATGAAATTTATATTATTTCCGAATTTTTCATATTACTTTCTAAGGACTAAAACATTATATTCTAATCGTTATTCTAACTCATTTAACCCTGTGCAATCTCGATACCCGAAAGCTCTACGGGTTATGGAATCCGTAGTATCTAAGGAGCACTCACTAAGGTCATCCACTGGTCCCTATACTCGCCGAACTGAATTAATTGTATGTCTCCGATACCCAAGTTCCCTAAGATCCAGCCAGATATAGAGACTGCAGCGTGTTCATAATGCTTGCGTTCGATTCATTTTCAATATCCGCCGTTATGACCATATTTCCGAACACTTTAATAACCTCTCTTGGCTCCGTCTTACTGACAGACGTAAATTGCACTCTCTTTCACTACTTTTCAAGCTTCTGAATTCCTACATCCTTACTTACCTGGCGTCCACCAGATTTGAGAAGTTATCCTCTTACCACAATTGACAGAAAACAGATCACAAGATAACAGTCTGCTAACAATTTCTCTTCCAGATCACTTCCTCCTATTCTACTTCCTTCACAGTAGCCTCTGCCCGCTCCTGGAATCTCCTTCCTCAAGATATCAGGGGTTGCCTCACACTTGGTACATTTAAGTCACGCTTATACAGTTACCTGTTGTCTAATAATTAATTTTTCTCTATTTATTTAATTGTATACTATGTCATTAATCTTTTCCTCGTTTTTTATATATCTTGTATATGTTATATATTTAATTTGTTAAATTTAGAGTAAATCAAAATACATTATAAATATTAATTGTATTGTATTCATAACTTATAATCGTTTATATATATATATATATTTAAAGTGATCCCACAACAGGCCTCAGGAGGCCCTTGGGGTAGTGGGAGGTTAAGGCTCCCACTTTTTTCTAGACAATCGGCACTTTATGTCAGCCGGGTTGTCAGCCCTGCGTGACGGCCGCCTTTACCCCAGAACAAGCGTCTGGTAGTCATTTCAGTTAGAGGCTGAGTCGACCCCAGGGCCATGGTGCCGCCAGAGGGTTTGGGTCAGTTTAAAAATCCTGACCCCAACGGGACTTGAACCCTCGACCCTCCGGCTTGTAGCTCAGTGCCTTAACCACTACGCTACGGCGTGCCCCCATATATATATATATATATATATTGTAATTTAGATTTAAGACTATTTTTTGTTTGTATTTTTTTAAACCTGGTTGAGTGGTAGACAAGGCCTTAAGGCATTAACTCTGACAGGTAAAATAAATCTATTATTATTATTATTATTATTATTATTATTATTATTATTATTATTATTATTATTATATTATTCTCCCACCTTCGTGTCGGAAAAAATATAATTTGAAATGCTAGAAAAGATTATTTATTACTCTCATTAAAAGTTTGTATACCTTGATTTCCTAGATGTCAATATGAGGCGGAACGTTGATCACGGACCACTCAAAAGGCATCTATACGAAAACAAGTGTAACTAAATTAGTATGGTTCAAATTCTTCCCTGTAGGGGGAGAGCGCCTAAATCTCTGTTAAGGGAAACAAGGGCTTACAAGAAGAAAAGTTTGTATCAAAATTAGGTATGTTGCATATCACGCCAGAGCACACTATCTAATCTATTCCCTGTCGGAGTGGAATAAGTCACTATTGTTACTTTAATTTATCTTAGATGACGTAATGACGATTGAATGTCATCGAAACATAATAGGGATTCAGTTGATCTAAATGGAAGTCTGGAAGATTTATAATATGGTGATGATATGTGTTTATTGTTATGCAGATTATCTGACATCGAAAGTAAATTATAAGATTTGAAAGCAGAAAGTACATATGGATTGTCACTAATAAACAGAAAAATAAAGCAATGATTGTAAATAACGTAATAGAAATTTATTTCAGGTCGTTAAAGAAATAGAGGAGGTGCTATTATGCATTGCAGAGACTCTTGATGTCCCACCCAACTCCTTTCAAAAAACGTTTAACTGAAAATATATAAAACTATTATTCTACCAGTTATATTATATGGATGCGAAACATAGACTCTTACTTTAAGGGATGGAAGGAGATTACAAGTATTTGAGAAGAAAGTACTTAGGAAAGTTTTTGTACCAAAGAGAGATGACCAAACAGGTGAATGGAGAAGACTGCTTAATAATGAACTACATGGTCTTTATAGGAAGCCAGATATAATAAGAACAGTTAAGTCTCGTAGACTGCGATGGGCAGGTCATGTTGCACGTATGGGGAAAGAAAGACTTGCATGGAAGCTTCTTGTAGGAAAGCCAGAGGGAAAACGCCCAGTTGGGAGACCAAGAATGAGGTGGGAGAATAACATTAACTATGATTTGAGGGAAGTATATTATACAGGGAATGATTGTAAAGCATTAGCTCAGGATAGGAATGCATTGAGAGCTTATGTCCGCGCGGCCATGAACCTACGGGTTCGATAGTGCCAGTGAGTAAGTAAGTAAGAAGAATTGCAGTGTGAAGAAAGCATTAAATAGAAAGAAGGATCAGAGGAAGATATTAAAACCAAAAGCATGCTATAAGAGGATGTTCAGAGGAAAATATTAAGGTCAGAAGCATTATGTAAAAAGAGGGCTCAGAGTGAGATATTACGGCCAAAATTATAAAGCCAAAATATATATTGGTTCACAATTACAATCCAGAGGAAGATCCAAACAAATCTCAACTTGAACTAAATTGAGACTATTCTTCTTCTTCTTCCTTCCAAGTATTAGGCCAAGGCCTGTTACGATCCTATAGAAATTTTTCCCTCCAGCGTTTCATAGGACTGCCCAAAGATCTTGGTCCTCGTGGTATATAATTATAAACAGCTTTGGGGATCCGATTTGAACTCATTCTTTCAAGATGGTGTTTCCAGTACTGTTTAATACATTCCAAAATTGGCGTAGTCTTCAATTCTTTTAAGATATCGGTGTTCCTTTTCCGATCCCATCTGGTGTAACCCGCTGTTCTGCGCATGAATCTCATTTCACAAGCCGTTATTCTGCTTTCATGTTGTCTTTTTAGTGTCCGTGCTTCACTACCATAGGTCAACACTGGTCTAGCCAAAGTGTTATATAAACGTAATCTGGTGTTTTTTTTTGTACAAGGGATGGTTTTATAACTTCATTAATAATTACCAAAATTTTATTTGAAATAGTAATTTTTTAGGGGATATCCTTTTCATCGCAGATAGAGAGATAATATCCAAGATATTTAAATTGATTACATCTCTCTAAAACTTTATTCTGGAGACATATTTTACTTTGTATGGGGACCTTCCCATGAAATGCCATAATTTTAGTTTTGTTAATTGATATTTCCATATTAAATTTGACAGCTACTTTTTGTAAATTATAATTTGATCGTTGCATTTTCGGAAAGTGCCAGAAGAGCTAAATCGTTTGCAAAAAGAATAGCATCGAGTTTGAGGTTCCTATTGATGGGTATATATCCACGTGTTTTCCTCCATTATAAATTTTAAAATTTTAAAATGTTAAAATTTTCAGGAGAAAGCCTCTACCATGGAAATCTCATATGGCAATACAAAGGAACACTGGCGTCATTTGAAAACCTCTATACAGATAGCTGCAGAGGAAACAATAGCATACAAAGAGAGCAAGAATATTAAGAAACCTTGGGTCACAGAAAAAATGTTGGAGAAGATGGAAGAAAGAAGAGAAAATGGAAAAATAGCAATACAGAGGAAGCCAAAAGAAACTACAGGAAACTAAACAACGAACTTAGAAGAGAAACTGACAAGGCAAGGGAAGAATGAATGAAGCAGAAATGTGAAGAACTAGAGAATATGGAGAGGAAAGGAAAATACGATTTAATGTACCAGGAAGTTAAAGGCTTGGACTATGGAAAGAAGAGCAGGAAAACTATGTGGCAGATTGAGGACGAAAATAATGAAGAAATAACAGACAAACAGGGAATTATGAACACATGGGAAAAATATGTAGAAGAGCTATATGAGACAAGAAGTCGTCCGGCTAACTTGGATATAGAAAATGAAGAAGACGTACCAGAAGATAAAAAAGGATTTTCAATTCTGAAGGAAGAAGTTGAACTAGCAATTAAGGAAATGAAAAATGGTAAAGCAATAGGGGTAGATGGAATCCCCATTGAATTAGTTAAATGCTTGGGTGAAGGAAAGAAGGAAATTTTGCGTTTATGCAACTATATATATAAAGAAGGTGAATGGTCCGAAGAATTGACTGAGACAGTGTTAATACCAATACCGAAGAAAAACATGTAAGGAGTTCAGTACTATCAGCTTGATATCACACTCTGCAAAGATTCTCCTGCGAACACTAAATCGACGTTTACTTTCTACGATGGAAAGCGAATTGGAAGAAGAACAGTTTAGCTTCAGGAAGGGAAAGGGTACAAGAGATGCAATTGGATTCATACGAACAATAGGAGAAAGATATATAGAAAAAGGAAAAGATGTTTATGCAGTTTTTGTTGACATGGAAAAGGCCTTTGACAGAGTAAATTGGAATAAACTCCTGAAGATCTTGAAGAAAATTGGCGTGAACTGGAAGGAGAGGAGGCTCATAAGTAGTCTTTATATGAAACAGCGAATAAAAGTGAAAATAGGAGAAGAAATGTCAGAGGGAAGAGAAATTGGAAGAGGGGTGAGGCAAGGATGTCCTCTATCACCTACCCTTTTCAACATCTACCTGGAAGATCTAGTGAAGAACTGATTCAGTAATACGGGAGGCGTAAACATGGGAGGAAGAAGAATAAAGTGCATAAGATTTGCTGATGATATGGCTTTGCTAGCAGAAGATGCAATGACACTGAAGAACATGCTGATGGAGATAAATGATAAGTGCGAGGATTATGGGATGAAGATAAATATAAATAAGACGAAGGCCATGATTATAGGAAAGAAATAAAGGAAGATAAACACGTAGATTAAAGATGAGGCCATTGAGCAAGTGGAGAGCTTCAAATACTTGGGTTGTACTATCAATAGTAACATGAACTGCGGTCAAGAAGTAAAGCAGGGGATAGCAAGGGCAAAAGAAGCTTTCAACAAGAAGAGAAGCATTTTCTGCGGACCTATGGCAAGAGAAATAAGAAAGAGGCTAGTGAAGTGCTTTGTGTGGAGTGTAGTATTATATGGTGCAGAGACGTGGACATTACGACGGAATGAGGAAAAGCGACTGGAAGCTTTTGAGATGTGGATATGGAGAAGAATGGAACGTATAAAATGGACAGACAAAGTAAGAAATGAAGATGTGCTAGACAGAGTGGGTGAAAGAAGAACAATGCTGGAACTCATAAAGAAGAGGGAAAGAAATTGGATTGGCCACTGGCTAAGAAGAAACTGCCTGCTGAAGGATGCTCTAGAAGGAATGGTCAACGGAAATAAAGTTAGAGGCAGAAAAAGACATCAGATGATAGACAATATTAAAATAAATGGTTTGTATGGAGATACAAAAAGGAAATCTGAGTCAAGGAAAGAGTGGAGAATGCTGAGTTTGCAGTGAAAGACCTGCTCTTGAGCAGAACACTATGAAAATGTTAAAAACCAAAAACAGTTTAAAACAAATCAACGCGTTTCGGCTACTACGTAGCCCAGTGGAAGACAGTGAGTACAGTGAATCTTCTACTGGGCTAGTCTTGATAATGACTACGTGGTAGCCGAAATGCGTTGATTTGTTTTTAACTGTTTTGGTGAATGGAGTTTTTTTAACTTAATAATATATATATATATATATATATATATATAAGGACTTCAAATAAATATCTCAAAAACAAAGATAATGTCTAACGGTACAAAAAAGCTAATCCAGACCGAAAATCACAAAATCGACTACATCAATGAATATATTTACTTATGTTTAATGTGCGGGAGCTTTGAAGACGAGATACATATATTAGGAAAGCGTAACGATTTGGAATACTGGAGGCGTCAGTTATTACCGGAAAGATTTATAAATTCAAATCGTGAAAGATTGGCATGCTACGAGTTATTGGTAAGCCCAGAAAATTGGATAAACTTGGGTAGACTCCCAAAATTGATATTAGACGCGTGGATGGAAGGAACAAGACGGAGAGGGCGACCAAGGAAATTATAAATGGACGATGTTGAGAATGGCATATCAAGTTTGAAACTGATAGAATGTAAAATGAAAGCTAAGGAAATATGAGAATGGAAGGAAACCTACGTTCGTTTCGGATGTACAACTGAGAAGAAGATTTATTAAACTAATAAAAATGGATTTTCTGTTTATAATTGCACTCTGTTTATTCATTCTTATTTTTTTAATAGTGGACAATTTCCATTAATTACTTAGTGTAATTTAGAACACTCTGTACGTGTTTACTGTAGTTGTTCTCTTTGTAACAAGACTTAATGCCGTGGTAATTAAAACCGGTGAATCTGGAAGCATGCAGTTATTTATCAACTCTTTCTGCTTTTTGATACCGCAATTTCTCATAGCGGAAGTACGCTTCATTCTAGGCTATAAAAACAAGTAGCTCCACTTTAGATCTTTTTGTTACTTTCGTTTATTTAAAGACAACAAAAAATTGCCAGAAATTAGTTAAACTTTTCCTACTATTTTTAATTCGACCACTGCAGATATTTCAATCGGATAAATGCAGTAATACAGGGGCGTGACACTGGGAACAAGTTTCTTTATTTCTGTTTTATTTCTTTCCTTCTTTTTCTTTAGATTAACCATATTTGTAAGTACTTTCTTGTGCCCTGCACCTCATTGTCCATTCAGTCACATGACCAGTCAGGGAAGCATTTTTTCTGGATAATATACTTACTTACTTACTTACTCACTGGAACTATCGAACCCGTAGGTTCATGGCCGCGCGGACATAAGCTCTCCATACATCCCTATCCTGAGCTAATGCTTTCCAATCATTCCCTGAATAATCCACTTCCCTCAAATCATAGTTAATGTTATTCTCCCACCTCATTATAGGTCTACCAACTGGACGTTTTCCTTCTGGTCTTCCTACAAGAAGCTTCCATGCACGTATTTCATTCCCCATTCGTGCCACATGTCCTGCCCATCTCAGTCTACGAGACTTAACTCTTCTCATTATATCTGGCTTCCTATAAAGACCATGTAGTTCATTGTTATGCAGTCTTCTCCATTTACGTGTCTGTTCAGCTCTCTTTGGTCCAAACAGTTTCCTAAGAACAGGACTTTATTCTCAAATACTCGCAATCTTCTTTCCTCCCTTAAACTAAGAGTTCATGTTTCGCACTCATATGATATAACTGGTAGAATAACAGTTTTATATATGTTCAGTTTAACGTTTTTTGAAAGGAGTTGGAACGTGAAGAGTCCCTGTAAAGCACAATAGCATGCATTTCCAGAACTGAGCCTATGTTTAATTTCTTTGTGCATCTCATTCCTATTTGTGATTATTGTTCCTAGGTATTTGAATCCAGCCACTTCCTCAAAATTTCCCTCATTTGTCATTAGCTGTCCATTTCCGTTATATAATGCATTTCTACGTGTGACCATACATTTAGTTTTATTCATATTTACTTCCAGTCCTAATTTCTTAGTGTTACTCAATAATGTGTGCGTGTTGTCCTCTAGTATCTCCTCGCTATTGCCCAATAGTACTACGTCATCAGCATAAACTAACAGCTTATTAATACCATTCAGTTGTAAGCCTTCCTCATTCTCTAAAGATTTAATGGCATGCTCTAGTACAAAATTAAATAGTTGAGGAGATAGTGCATCTCCTTGATTCAACCCATTTTGGATTTCAAAAGTGTCGGAAAACTGTTTGCCTACACGCACCCTACTCTTTGTGCCATTTAGACACATCCGTATAAGTCTAACTAACTTTTTAGGAATTCCGAACTCCAGCAGGATACTATATAACTTCTCCCTCTTAATTTAATCATATGCTTTTTTGAAGTCTACATATAGTTGATGTACAGTACCATTATATTCCCATTTCTTTTCTAAAATCTATCTTATACTAAAAATCTGATCTGTTGTAGATCTGTTTCTTCTAAATGCATCTGGATAATATACACAGTAAAATATCCTTATTCGCGGATTAAAAAATTGCGACACAGTTCCGGTATTTGGGGCTAAAAATTCTTTATTCGCAGATCCAGTCGGTATATTAGAACGATTAGTGTCCTCTATTTAACCATCAGCAACATTTTTTTTTTTACTGCAGGCACGTGCCATGGCGGCACGGAAGGGATAAGAATGGAGAATGGAGAAGGCTTCACAATGAGAAACTCCGTAATTTGTACCGTTGACCTAATAGAAATGGATTATTTACGGAGAAGTGCCAGAAAGTCTAGATTAGAACATATCGCAAATAAGGAAATTAGAAACATAATGGAAGCAGAAGGAAGCATAATTGAAAGAATTGAGGAGAAGGAATTAAAGTGGTTAGGACATGTCTTAAGAATGGAAGATGAGCGATGGCCGTAGCAACTATATGAATGGCATCCGAACAGAAAGAAGAAAAGAGGGAGACCAAGGTTAACATGGAAGGAAGTAATGCAAGCTAGAGGGCTAAGCATCGAAGATGCCCAAGACCGTAGGCTTTGGAGGTTTGGCACGGGAAGACGGCAGCAGCTGTAAAAACCCGAAGATAGATAGAGATAGACCTAATATTGTTGATGTTGTTAGGTCTTTGAGATTTAAATGGGTAAGTCATTTAGCTAGAATGGGTGGGAGTAATTCTTTAAAAATTCCTTATTGGTAAACCGCTGGGAAAATATTATTAGGAAGGCCTTTGTGTAGAAGTAGTAATAGTAGTTCCTGTCACTCTTGGAAGCACAGGACTTTCGTGAAAGCGAGCCACCATACTCTTATCTTTGCTAAATTCTTAACTTCATTCCAGCTTCAACCTTGTTCAATTTCTGTTATTACTGTGCTTGCACCATGCAATGTTTGGTCTTCCTTTTTTGTTTGGCAGTCCCTGGAGATTCTATCATGAGCTCTTTTTGGCACACTGTTCAGTTTTCTTCTGAGAGTGTCTCCAATCTGTTTCCAATTGCGACATTTATTCTCCTTCAGATTGTGTCTAAATGGCACAAAGAGTAGGGTGCGTGTAGGCAAACAGTTTTCGGACACCTTTGAAATCCAGAATGAGTTCAAGCAAGGAGATGCACTATCTCCTCTACTATTTAATTTTGTACTAGAGCATGCCATTAAATCTTTAGAGGATGAAGAAGGCTTACAACTCAATGGTATTAATAAGCTGTTAGTTTATGGAGATGATGTAGTACTACTGGCCGATAGCGATGACATACTAAAGGACAACACGCACACACTATTGAATAACACTAAGAAATTAGGACTGGAAGTAAATATCAATAAAACTAAATATATGGTCACACGTAGAAATACATTATATAATGGAAATGGACAGCTAATGACAAATGAGGAAAATTTTGAGGAAGTTGCTGAATTCAAATACCTAGGAACAATAATCACAAATAGGAATGAGATGCACAAAAAAATTAAACATAGGCTCAATTCTGGAAATGCGTGCTATTATACACTGCAGAGACTTTTGATGTCCCAACTCCTTTCAAAAAACGTTAAACTGAAAATATATAAAACTATTATTCTACCAGTTATATTATATGGGTGCGAAACATGGACTCTTACTTTAAGGGAGGAAAGGAGATTACGAGTTTTTGAGAATAAAGTTCTTAGGAACATTTTTGGACCAAAGAAAGATGAACAGACAGGTGAATGGAGAAGACTACATAACAAAGAACTACATGGTCTTTATAGGAAGCCAGATATAATAAGAACAGTTAAGTCTCGTAGACTGCGATGGGCAGGACATGTTGCGCGTATGGGGAATGAAAGACGTGCATGGAAGCTTCTTGTAGGAAAGCCAGAGGAAGAACGCCCAGTTGATAGACCAAGAATGAGGTGGGAGAACAACATTAACTATGATTTGAGGGAATTAGATTATACAGAGAATGATTGGAAAGCATTAGCTCAGGATAGGGATGTATGGAGAGCTTATGTCTATGAGGACTTGCTCCTTGGATTTTTCCATCCTAAAAAATCCATCGACCCCGGCCGGGTTTGAACCCGCGACCCTCGGGACCAGAGGCAAGGAGCATAACCACTAGTCCACCGCGACCGATCTTATACGATATAAGAATAGTAATTTCGTCAGTAGAAGTTGTCTACTCTTGTGAAAAGTAAACACCAGAAGGAGGAAGTAACATTAATTGAAACAACCGGTTTTAGAGCAACATAAAGTAATTTTAATAAAAGCCAGAGAAACATGTAGTCCAGCGCATGATATTAATTGGTTGTTTCATTTTTCCCGCCGCGATACGAATAATAATTATATGACGTGCGCTTCGTCGACATGTTTGAATTAGGCAAGTTTCCGTCATGATTAAACGCTTGGAACAACTGGCATCACAGCCTCAATTTGCTAACTGTGCTTGGTGATAACTCAACATCATCATCATCGTTGGAATCCTGCTGCAAACTTCGTAATTTCTCCTGTCCTGGGCAATCATTTTTGCAATTCCTGCAATTTATCCAGCCTGGATCTGGCACGATATCGCTGACCAGCTGTATCTGTGATCAGCATTTTCTGTGTCCATTCTTTGTCCTCCATATTCATCACGTGATCTGTCCATTTAAGTCTTAACTTCACAATGTATATTTTAAGATACATGTATTTATTACTGTTGTTTATAAAACAATAAAACACAAATGATTATAAATTACATAAGTTTGTGTCAAATTACGTAATAATGTAGCCTATAATAATATCTTGGGTTTTTTACGATTTTGTTTTCTTTGCGGTCCGAAACATTTGAATAACTGGCATAAGAAATTATTGTTTTGCCAATTTAAGGGTTAAGTCGGTTTATTTTAATAAACCTAATTAACCTATAAATCATAAAAATATAACTTTTTGTTAAACCTGTTTCTCCAATTTCTATTCTCATAAATAGAACAGCATATATATATATACCTGAGGATTTTTCTTTCGAATATTCCAAGCCTATTTTCATCATCCTTAGTGAGGGTCCATGTCTTTGGAGATATATGCCAGGACAGATCTTACCAATGTTTTAAAAATAATCGGATAACTGAATGAATTTACAATTTCAAAATTGTACTCATTATTTTGAATGTCTGCATTTTTATACCGAAGACAAATTATTATTATTATTATTATTACTATTATTATTATTATTATTATTATTATTATTATTATTATTATTATTATTATTATTATTATTATTATTATTATTATTATTATTATTATTATTATTATTATTATTATTATTATACGTCCTAAGATTGGTTGGAGAAAAAACATCAACGATGAGGAAAATTCTAACTGAATAAAATAAATAATAATAATAATAATAACTAACTAACTAACTCACTGGTACTATCGAACCCGTAGGTTCATGGCCGCGCGGACATAAGCCCTCCATATATCCCTATCCTGAGCCAATGTTTTCCAATCATCCCCTGTATAATATACTTCCCTCAAATCACAGTTATTGTTATTCTCCCTTCTCATTCTTGGTCTACCAACTGGGCGTTTTCCCTCTGGTTTCCTACAAGAAGCTTCCATGCACGTCTTTCATTCCCCATTCGTGCCACATGTCCTGTCCATCGCAGTCTACTCTCATCATATCTGGCTTCCTATAAGGTCCATGTAATTCACTGTTATGCAGTCTTCTCCATTCACCTGTCTGATCATCTCTCTTTGGTCCAAAAATTTTCCTAAGAACTTTATTCTGAAATACTCGTTATCTCCTTTCCTTCCTTAAAATAAGAGTCCATGTTTCGCAGCCATATAATATAACTGGTAGAATAATAGTTTTATATATTTTCAGTTTAACGTTTTTTGAAAGGAGTTGGGACATCAAGAGTCTCTGTAATGCATAATAACACGCATTTCCAGAATTGAGCATATGTTTAATTTCCTTGTGCATCTCATTCCTCTTTGTGATTATTGTTCCTAGGTATTTGAATTCAGCCACTTCCTCAAAATTTCCCTCATTTGTCATTAGCTGTCCATTTCCATTACATAATGTATTTTTATGTGACCATATATTTAGTTTTATTGATATTATTATTATTATTATTATTATTATTATTATTATTATTATTATTATTATTATTATTATTATTATTATTATTATTATTATTATTATTATTATTATTATTATTATTATTATGTTGCACGGCGGAAAATTTTAAATTTAATGTTCACGCGTAATTGATTAGAATGAAATTTGGTAAATCTATTAGTTTATTTTAATCTAAAATTATGATTATACTAATTATCCCAGCAGTGCTGGGGTAGCTGGGTTTCAATGCACGCCACTGAAGTAGAGGTTATTTTATACTCGTAAATGTGTCTTACGATACGAGAACAATATGTAACGATATATTCGGGCTGCAGCTAAGTCATTAACAAAACGGTAAAAGATTGTCAATTGGTAATACCCGTTTAAGGAGTAAGTGCAGTTGTTGACAGATGGCACTGCAGTCGTGTTTATGCAGGAATAGAACACGTGACACTGCTGTCTACGAGAGCAGAGGGGAATGGGACGTGGGACGCTGACAGTGTACACTGCCTTATATGACGTCACGTATAGCAACAAACAGAGCTTCGTAATTCTTCCGCCTGCAGAGATATTTTAAATGACTAATAAGTACGGTATTCATTGTCATTCCTGTTTACTGTGTGTAAATATGGGTCAGTCCAGAGCAACTTATATCTTCAATTACTTATTTTAGGGGTTGTAAGGGGTAGTGACGTGTGTATAACCTCTCCTACTCAATTCTCATCCTTACCTTCTCGTGGTACAACCCGTTTTCACAAACGAGGCTCTGAGGACCGAGTCACGGCGGTATAACCGTTCCATCGGGTACTGAGTAAATGCGGTATCTTAATGTCTGTCCAGAGACTAAAAGGTAGCAGCCCTACCATTGGACTACTTAGCGTCGGGCCAGTAACCTGTCCTAAGGAACTTCAAAATTACTTTCAAGTCTCAACATGAAAAAATCCAGAAGGAATTGAGAAGACCAGGACGTCCACTCAAAATACTTTTGGATGGTGTTTCTCTTGAGACCGAAACAGGTCAACAAATGGCCTAAATTCGTGAATGTACTATGATGGTGATGATGATACTTATTTTAGGAATTCACACTATGAGGTATATTCGTTTAGGTAGAATTTTTATCACTCACCTCATATTGTTCTTCTTATTTGACTATAAACTAGTTTCGGAACATAGTTTCTGTTCCATCCTCAGTATCGTCACGGCCGTTGTTCTGTCGTCTTGAAGAGCCATCCTTCGCTCCTTATTGCCATAAAAGTATAGACTACTTCTCTTCCGAAGGGAGAGATTAACTTTAAAATTGTTATAATTTTATTTTTGAATTAACATAGGCTTACATCTCATTAAAATGGAAAAAAAAAATGACAGTATTATGAATCACTCTGTAGTTTTTGTCCAGTCTGATAGTGACAGCTTACAAATGTTATTTCTTTAATGGTCTCCAGGAGCCAGAGAAGAAAACAGACGCCAGAATATGGAAATATTTGTCATGTTTCACAAACAGAATATTGGTCACGTATAAAAGAATCTCCATCATGGGAAACAGTGGCAGACACGATCCACCCTTCTGTTTTGACGCATCTCCTACGAGGTAAGTACTCTTCTCAAATACTTGCCACTCTCCGACTCGTTTTGACTTACCTATTTCATTCAAATCAAGTCTTCAAATTACTGTTCAATGTAAGCACAATTGGTTAGTATGCCAAATCATAAAGCTGGAGATATCGGGTTCAATCCCCGATCAGGGAGAAATTTTTATCTTTGGTTGTAATGTAAGCTTTAATCCAATTTTATTTTAGATCCTATCGAATCTAAAGATTTTTTTTGTGCGTTAGTGCGTTTTTTCGTACTTACAATGGCGACCATGATTGAAAGTTCAACTTCCTACATTTCGGTATTGCCAACCTAAATAACTATACTATAATATTACATATTACAAACAGTCCACCGCAGTGGTCTCGAGGTAGCGTGCTGCCTTGTCACGCAGCGGGCCCGGGTTCGATCCCCGGTCGGGGCAGTTTTTCTGGGTGAGGTTTTTTATCGGGGGTTTTCCTCATCTGTAAGACATATGTCAGGAAAACTTTAAGGCTCAAACGGCCACCGAAATCATATGGCCATCGCAATCATCATTCATATTCATCTTAGGTTAAGCTTAGGATTAGGGACTCTCATGGCTCATCACTCATCATATCATCGCGGCAACGTAACCCCGCCTTCCAGGCGCCCCAACCTCAGAAGTTGGTTACAAGTACGCCATGCCAGGAGAGAACACCAGGAATGTCGAAAGACAACATTGTGCATTTGCAAAAAAGAATAATAATACAAATTCGTATGTAACAATATAAATAAATATATAAATAATAAACAATATAAATAAATAATAAACATATAAAATTCTACCTGAGTTAAGTTAGGTAAAGACGATGTTCTCGATCCGCATGCTTTTTCCACTTTAATATGTTAATATATTGACAGTTTTACTCGAGGAGATGTTACTGACAAGCAGACAGTAAAGAATGCTATTTTACGTTACAGATATATGTTTACCATGCGATTTGTAGTCTTCTTTTCTGTCATCATGATGCTGGTGCTGCTCGCAGCTTGTAACCCAGGACCTCCATTCAGACGTCTGCCTTTCAATGGCAGTATGTACGGCAAGAGAACTTCCAGCATTATTCCACAGGGTAAATATTATCCCCAAGTGTAAGCTCACTAGAAAAATAGCAAGTTTTTAATGTTATGCCACATTAAAACATATACGAGGGCGGATCGGAAAGTAACGGACAATAATTTTTTTCTGCCTTGGTATTGCAGCTAGAATGTTGAAATTTCACAGAGATATAGTTTGATGTTTTCACTACAGATGGTATTTTTTTCTCAGGTGCACCTCTTGCGAGAGAAGCTCTTGAACTATGCAACAAAGATGGCGCGCATGCTACAGTCGTCCACAGGGCGGATCGGAAAGTAACGCACAATAATTTTTTTTAAAAAGTTTAATAGTAAAAAAAGGAAAAAAATCACAAATGAACTTACATCTTTTACCTACTTTTCGACATAGTCACCAACTTTCTCAACACATTTTTCCCATCGTGTTACCAGTTTCAATATGCCTGTTCGTAGAAGTCCGTTTGGTTGGAGTGTAGCCATCTGCGCACTGCTGATTTCACTTCCACATCTGTCTCAAAGCGTTTGCCGGCCAGGAATCACTAAGGCGAATCACGTGGCGAATCACTAAGGTTCACGCGTCCCTCTTGGAAGAATGTGCACCACCTGGAGACATTGCTACGGTCCATACAATCATCCCCATACACGCCACGCATGTCCCTGTGAATTTCACTGGGTTTATGCCCTTTGGCCCACAAAAATAAAACAACACTTCTCTGTTCCTCACAGGTGGACGACTGTAGCATGCGCGCCATCTTTGTTGCATAGTTCAAGCTTCTCTCGCAAGAGGTGCACCTGAGAAAAAAAATACCATCTGTAGTGAAAACTTCAAACTATATCTCTGTGAAATTTCAACATTCTAGATGCAATACCAAGGCAGAAAAAAATTATTGTCCGTTACTTTCCGATCCGCCCTCGTACTTATAGCCCTAGGATAAAGCAAGCCATATATGATGTACTACATATATTGCGTATAATTACCTTGATCCAAAACCTGGTAATTAATTTTTATATTCAGCAAACACGTTGTTTAATATCTAAAATATGTTTCGGCCTTTGTTTCTGTATTCGCTTATTACAAATATCTTATATCATATTAATATGTGTATTGGTGTCTATCAATATCATCAAAAGAAAGACTATTTAACTCATGCCCCAAATGGGAGTCAGTGACCAATCACATTTCAATGATTTTTTATTTACAACCAATCACAGTCGTGTTTCGTCTAGAATTTACCAACTAAAGTTTATCATAATAAAGAAAGCACCTCCTTTTTAACATTCTGAATAGGTCATTGCATTATTTTGCAATGAATGATTCTCCAAGAAATACGACTCCAGATTGTATATATAGTGCATGAATGTCAACACATAGCGCATGCGGGAGTTAATATAAAAACATTTGTAGCAATTGATTATACCGCCAAAAAAATAAACCACTGTTTGCACTTTCTTAAATGTATTTTTCCCCAGGTAATAACATTCCAGAAAAATATAATTGCCATATTTACATCATAGGACATCAGAAATGAATTAATATACAGTTTGATGTGTTTCATTTTTTCTCCACTAGAGTGCATTCTTACAATATTGCGTTCATTTGGCAATAAATAGTATGATCTGGTTGCAGTGATGAACAAAAGAAGCAAATGAAGCGTACCAATCGTTTCTCATTTGTTTTCAAACATCGCCGTTTACATTAAATATATACATCCATAGTAATTCTGCCCGAAGACAGGTCCTTCACTGCAATCATATCATTTTCATGCTATGCTTACAGCTTTACTAGGGAATTGTAGGTGTGGTAGCTTCCCGTTGCTTTCCACACCGGTGAAGGATGATGATGATGATGATAATGATAAGGATGATGGTCATATGAGATTTCGGGGACCGTTTGGGCCTTAAAGTTTTCCTGACAGTTGTCTTACAGGTGAGGAAAACCCCGATAAAAACCTCACCCAGAAAAACTGCCCCGACCAGGGATCGAACCCGGGCCCGCTGCGTGACAAGGCAGCACGCTACCTCGAGGCCACAGCGGTGGACATTAAATATATAAATATTTTTAAATAACTATATTTAAATAATGATTTGTGAGTAAACAGTTTAATTGTATTCGTTAAATAGTCCTAACAAATGCCACTCTTGATTTCCAAATTCTCTAGATAAATTGGAAATCACTCGTGGCATTACTTATGATAATTATAGCAGCCATAAAACATAAAATAATTAAAAGCATAAGAGAATTGTACACTATGTTCGATACCTTAATATTTATTCTTGCTATTTAACTCATGCCCCAAATGGGAGTCAATGACCAAACACGTTTCAGTAGATTTTGTTTTACAACCAATCACAGTTATGTTTTACCTCGATAACCTTTTCACTGCTGAGATATTTCCAGCCTTTAAAACCCTCCTTGCTCAATGCAAGGAGAAATATGGAAAAAGTTTATTTAGGTTCCTAAGAGATGGCAGTATATGCCTGCTTACTTTGAAAGCAATGCAATACGTATTATATAACTAGCAGGCGTTTGAAGTTGAGAATGGATATACACACCCATAGTACGGCAAGCATTTTCTTTGCTAACGCATATACCCGTTCGTAGCAGTGTAAAGGATAATTATCGAATTTTGATTATAAAATAAAGAAATCTATTCCTTTTTTAATATTCTGAACAGGTGGCTCTTCTGGCAATAATATTACTACTTACATAGTCCACAGCGTTATTTAAGCATATAAGCCCCTCCACAATGAATAATTTAAAGATGTCATTGGAGAGGTTGGATTATTATTATTATTATTATTATTATTATTATTATTATTATTATTATTATTATTATTATTATTATTATTATTATTCTGCAGATTATGACAACAGCAATAAGGCATTTTCTTCTCTGTGTGAAATGGCGACTGAAGTCTGTACCACTTGGTTCCCACAGCAAGTTGACAGTAACTGAACTGAAGGTACGTAAAATTATTTTAATAATACAAATATAATATGAAAATTTCCACTTCAAAATCCAAAACAATGGCAATGTGTGGAAAAAACAATTGAGATTGATGGAAAAATTATAGAACAAGTGTCAGATTTCTCTTACTTAGGAAGTGTATTTGCAGAGTATAAGAGTGACATTGATTCAAAATTACAAAAATATAATAAAATGAATGGGGTAATACGAAGACATTTTGGTAAACAGATGAGGACAGAGACAAAACTAAGATTACATAACATCACATCAAAAGCTGCTCTAAAATACGGAAGTGAAATTTGGATTTTAAATAAAAGGAACTCTCATAAACTTCAAGTAAGCCAAATGCGCTTCTTACGATCATTGTTAGGAGTTAATAGACTGGACCAGCAAAGGAACACTCTTATCAGAAGAAAACTTGGAGTAACAAGTTTAAATGAAGATATACAAAGATACCAACAAGAATGGAAAAATCATCTGAGGAGAATGGCAAGAAATAGACTTCCAAAACTGGCATTCCAATATACCCCAACTGGACATAGGGACCAAGGAAGACAAAAACATCGGTGGAAAGATCAAGGCCATCTTCGCTAGGTTCATGATGATGATGATGATGATGATGATGAATATTCTTACTTCTCTCAAATCTAAAGCACATCACCGCTACCCCTACAGGTAGCTTATAAGCTCATCATTAAAACTGCTTTTAATTGTGTTAATGCATTCATCCATATTTTGTTACGTTGAGTTTTAATGCTGCAATAGAAAATAGCATTTACAATAAAAGGCATATGACTCTATACCCATCAACAAGCTTTGGGTGGCAATGGAGAAGTTTGGAATACCTAAATCTCTTATACATTTTATAAAAATAATGTATGATTGTAAAGCAAGTATTAAGGTTGGAAATAGAATATCCTCAGAATTTTATATAACAAAAGGATTAAGACAAGGATGCGGGATGTCACCAACATTGTTCAAGATATATTTAGAAGATGTATTAATGAAATGGAATAAGTCATGTAGGGGAATGGGAATCCACATTAATGACCATTTACTGCACAATTTATTATTCGCTGATGACCAGATTATAATAGGACAAGATAAATAAGATATAGAATATATGATTAGAAAGTTGGTCGATGCATTTGAGATAGGTGGACTGAAGATAAATTATATTAAAACAGAATATATGGTAATCGGAGGAAATTCAGAAGACCTACAAATAAATAATATGATAATTAAATATGTTGAAGAATTTAAATATCTTGGATCTATAATAGATAAATCTGGTACTTGTGAGAAAGATATTATTAACAGAGTAAATTGTGCAAGGAAGGCGATTAGATTCCTGAATGGTCTTTTATGGAATAGAAATTTCACCAGAAAAACAAAAAATAAATTATAAACAGACAATAATAGAAAGTACACTTACATACGGATCAGAAAGCTGGACAATAAATGAAAGGATGCAGAAAAGAATATTGGTGACAGAAATGGATGGATTACGGAGAAGTATGAGAATATCCAGGCTACAACATATTCGAAATACATATATCAGACAAGAAATGGATGCACAAGAAACTGTTATCGATAGGATAACAAAGGGAGCTCTACAGTGGTATGGACATGTACAACGGATGTCGGAAGACCAGTGGCCTAAACAGGTGTTGGATTGGATGGTACCAGGCAGAAGGAAGAGGGAGAGAAGTAGAAGAGCATGATATGAGGGAATATATGATGCCATGATGAAGAGGAGTATGGAAGATGGACAAGGGGAAGAGAGGAATCTCTGGAAAGCGGGAATCAAAGGCAAACAGCTGCAAAGTGGAAAGCCAGTATTAAGTAAGTACACCTGAAATAATATCTGTAGGTCGCGGCCCACCAACTGACAAACACTGGTATATAATGCGATAGAATATATCTTCCTGTTCAAAAATTACATTAACTTTTACACGTAATACACAATAACTCTTTGAAATATCCCACTTCATCCCGGAGGGAGGAAAAGAAAGTTACGTTTTGCTTATTGTCTGGTACATAAAGGTTACAAAGAGGTGAGAATTCTTTTTGTTTCGACAAAATATATCTCCCATTTGTGAAACAATAATTATTATATAAAGGAACCAGAGATTGATTCATGATTTATAGCCAGTCTTCACTTAAGGTAGTCACAACTACCTTCAGGGCAAAATCTCGTACAATACACAACGGTGCGGTTCTAATAGAATGCATTTATTCCCTATATAAATTATGTGCAGTCTATCAAACTAACAGCGTCAAGACGTCTTCCGTTCTAATCAACTGGATTCAACATATTCCACATTCAAGAAAATTTAACTTTGCATCCTTATTTTAAGGTGACTATTTAACTCATGTCCCAAATGGGAGTCAATGACAATCACATTTCAATCCTTCTTTTTCTTCTTCGTCTTCACGGTTTAGGCTTGTTTACTAGCCCGTTCCGGCTCCAAATTGCTGCTGTTTCCATCTTTTCCTTGGTCTTCCCAAACTTCTTCTTCCTCGTGGTGAATAGCTGTATGCTGCTTTTGGTATTCTATTCTCAGTCATCCTTGCCAAGTGTTCTTTCCAGTTTGTTGTGTATTTATCTATTGTTGTGTTTAATTCCTCTACATTTAGTTGTTATCTTATTTCTGTGTTATGTTTTTGTCTGTTCTTTGAAATCCTGCTATTGGTTTGAGGAATCTCATTTCAGCAGCTTGTATTCTGGCAAATTGTTGTGTTGTCACTGTCCATGTTTCGGATCCATAAGTAATAATAGTCCATCGCTGTGGTCTCGAGGTAGCGTGCTGCCTTGTCACGCAGCGGGCCCGGGTTCGATCCTCGGTCGGGGCAGTTTTTCTGCGTGAGGTTTTTATCGGGGTTTTTCCTCACCTGTAAGACAAATGTCAGGAAAACTTTAAGGCCCAAACGGTCCCCGAAATCATATGGTCATCATCGTCATCCTTATCATTATCACCATCATCATCCTTCACCGGTGTGGAAAGCAACGGGAAGCTACCACATCTACAATTTCCTAGTAAAACTGCAAAAGCATAGCATGAAAATGCTATGATTGCAGTGAAAGACCTGCCCTAGGGCAGAATTACTACGGATGGATGAAGTAATATTAGGCACTGCCATTCTTTTGTATAATATCATTATAGAGTCTTTCCTGGCTTTATTTTTCAAAGTTCTTTTTAGTGTTCCTGTTATCTAATTAAACTTATTTAGTTTATCTTTTATATCTGTTTCCACTGCGTATGATATTTCGCAACCTAGGAAGTTATATCTTACCACTTGTTCTATTGGTTTATTTTCTAATATTATCTTTGTCCGAACTGGATGAGCGCCCTTGAAGGCCATTGTTTTTTTATTTTTGTGAGAATATTTCCACGTTATATTTTTTTTATATTTCATTTAGTTTATATAGCATTCTTTGTAGTACGTCTTCTGTTTTTTTATATTAAAATCTGGTCATCTGTAAAGGCTACTGTTCAATGAATTTTGATTTACAACCAATCACAGTCTTTTTCAACACGATTTTATCAGCTTAATTTTATGATATTCCTTTCTAACATTCTGAATAGGTCAGAGCATTATTTTGCAGTGACTGGCTCTCTAAGAAATACGGCTACAAGATTGTATATATAGTGCACGAATGTAAACAGGTACTCTGCTTGCGGGATATAATAGAAAAACATTCGTAGTAATTGATTATACCAAATAAAAAGAAATCGCTCTTTCACTGGGATTTTAAAAGGACAAAACTTTTTATTTAATGCAATGAATATGTAAGAACAAAGACATAAACAAAGTTCAAATATTAATATTTCTTTAATTTGACTCATACAAAATTAATTAATGGTTTTAGTACATATTATGTTATTTTCAGAGTAAGGATGGAGTTTATTTTTGCATTTGTGTTATTGTGCAATAAAGTACAAAATTAACAAAAGTGTTTGTATTCTTATTTTACATAACATTCTCCAATAAAAACAATTTATTGGTGTGCTTTGGCTACCAACTTAAAAGCAATTGGCTATTAACTCTTAAATTGACAAAACACAACTTTCTTCTGTTAGTTATTTGAATGTAGCGGACCGCAGTGAAAACGGAATCTTGCGTAACTGTTATTATTATGTATATTGTATAATTAGACACGTATTTAAGTAGTAGTTACTTTTTGTTCATTTTCTTCTGATTTATTTAAAATATTAAATTAATTGAATCAACTGATGTATCCAAAAGGATACATTACGAATTTAAGTATTAACATTGTTTTAAATATTATATTTCCATAATAGCCATTAATTTGTTTCATTGTTTTGTTTAAGTAATGCTATATTGATAATATATACAATCAAAGTTTCATGGATTACACAGGTCAAAATGATTTTTGTCTCATGAGTACCAATAGTTGTACTTAATGCAGTTTTTATCGTATTTTAAAATATGTATTCGGAATTTCTCCATCGCCCACAGTTTTTTTTTTTAATTTCAATTTCAATTAATGGATTTAAATAATTATTTTTTTAAATTTCTGTTAATCAAATATTAAAGGGATTACGTCAAAATCAAGTGGTGTACCCTGACTTGCAATCAGCAATGAGACCACTGCGAAAAATTGCCCATACCAAAGCCTCCAGAACATGTGACAGATGAAAAGAGCTCAGATTCCGATGGAAGTAAGGAAGAAGAAGAAACGGATTTTGGTGATACAAGTTTTGAACAAAGCTGTTCATATGAGCCTCATTTATTGACTGAAGAAGATCTTAACGATCTCATACCAGATTTAAAGTTATCCAAAAACCAATCTGAAATGCTTGGTTCCCGGCTAAAAGGATGGAATCTCTCGGAAACCTTGCGTGATGGAGAAAACCCGATATCATATTTGAATTCAGAAGAAAAAATACTATCAGAATCACATATTTTTCTTTCTGAGATAAAAAAGTTTATTTTTTATTGGTCAGTGTTAGCATAGGAACACACAAAAAATAATAGGCCCATCGTATTTTTACACGCTTTATATTAGCTTGACCTGTATCTATGTAATGGAATCTTTCAACGCGATTTTCACCCACTTAAGATCATTGGATCGACTTAAAACTTTTTATACTTGTAAAGGACCCGTGACAATACAATAATTTCATATTTGTTTATAAAATCCTGGTCAGAATCATCAGAAAATAAAAAAAAGTGTCTTTGAATCTATGTAACAGAATCTTTGATCACGATTTTCGCACACTTAGAAACATTGGATCGACTTGAAACTTTGTATACTTGTAAAGGACCCGTGACAATACAATAATTTCATATTTTGTTTCTAAAATCCTAGCCAGAATCATCAGAAAATCAAAAAAAATTGAAACTGGTAAAATAGTTTGCGGACTTGTCGACTTTTTAGTCAATCGTTGTAAGAGCTCAGTTGGTAAAGCAGTGAACTCTTAGTGGTATATAATTTCAGTAATCCATGGGTCGCTGGTTCAAATCCGGCTCGGAGGATTTTTTTTAGAAGAGTATTACTTTTAGCTCATACTACAATAGTATCGAATTTAAATATATTTACATTTTTATCTTATTCTGTAAAATATTAAAACTAAAAAATAAAATAATAAATAATAGTTAGAAAACTATAACAACACGCTTTATTAGAAAACCGAACTAACAAATGAAAAATAATTTTAATTTCCAATACGCTTGGGATAAAATTAAAGTGGTCAACAAAAAAATCATCTCCAACACATATAGAATAAAACTAGAGTCATCAACAAAAAGAAATAATTTTACTATCAAAAGCGTGGGGTGCTCTATATCAATTAATACATTTGATAATAAACATATATTGGTAAAAGTAAAGTCTCTAAGAAGAAAATGTAAAAATCATAAAAAGCACTCCACGCTTTTGATGGTAAAATTATTTTCTTGATAACTCTAGTTTTATTCTATATGTGTTGGAGATGATTTTTTTTTTGTTGACCACTTTAATTTTATCCCAAGCGTGTTGGAAATTAAAATTATTTTTCATTTTTTAGTTCCGTTTTCTAATAAAGCGTGTTCTTTTAGTTTTTTAAAACTATTATTTATTAAACTTCAGTTTACTCAAAGTAAGTTTTTGCACTTAAACTGTTAGTCCACGGAACCTCTCAATTGTTGTTTATTCAATTAATAAATATATTCTGTTTAATAACCTTATTTGTTTACTTTCCAGGCTGACAAAATATAAACTGGGAAGTATATTATATGTTCGTTCTGCTGGTTAAATCATGGAAATAAACAAGATGGAAGACAGAGTTCCATTTTACGCTAATAAATGTGTTTTTATGTATAAAACTACCATAAAATTTTGTAGAAACCTAAATTTTATTTGTTAGAATGTAACAACTTGAAATAAAATACTTTTTAAATTTAATTCGAATTCTTAGCATACCTTACCAAAACAACATGCAACCAATAAAAGAACGGATTTCATGGCAGCAACTGGAGAAAAATGTTTATATCTCTTATTATTTATAATATTATGATTCAAAAAATAATTAAATATTTAATTCCATGATATAAAGAGTACAAAATAAGTGTGCAATTAAAGGTTCAGAGATTATTTAGCAACTTTGACCGATTTTATTTTTAATATAAGGGACCTTGAGTCTCCAATATATTATTTTAGAGTAATTCAATATGGATCTGCCATGAATGTATTATACCCACCCCCACACCAAAACATATAATAAATAATAATAATAATAATAATAATAATAATAATAATAATAATAATAATAATAATAATAATAATAATAATAATAATAATAATGTTTTATTTATTCTGGCAGACTTAAGGCCATAAGGCCTTCTCTTTCACTCCACCAGCACAAATACAAATAAATATTTGACAAATATAGATATACACTATACTAATTATAAACAGTTAAAGATACATTAAATCTGCGACATCGAATTTTTGAAGACGTGAATTCAATAACCAGAGACCAGCTGAATCGTGTGTGGCAAGAAATGAGCCACCGTTTTGATATTTGTCGTGTAAAACATGGTGCTCATATTGAATGCATAAAATAGTGAAATTTGAACTTTTCTCTTTCCAGGAACTTTGGAATTGTGTTTGTTTTTTGTAGTTTGGAAGAAATAAATGTTTGACGTCTGTCCCTTCTTTCTTCGATTGTTTTCAAACTACCATAAACTAAGATTACTCTATTCCATTCTATTTGAGGTCGATAATTATTTAGAAACTTCCTTAACCAGTTCAGCAAAAATAAAGTTCCTGTGGAATGCAGGCTTTCACGGCCGGTAATCATGGTAGTAAAAGATTCCGGGCTATGTGGCCGTGGTCTATAACTGGCGTTTCTTCCAGACGTTTCTCCCTCAACTGCGGAGGGCATCTTCTAGCGCTCGCCACTGAAGATGCCCTCCGCAGTTGAGGGAGAAACGTCTGGAAGAAACGCCAGTTATAGACCACGGCCACGTAGCCCGGAATCTTTTACTACCATAAAGTTCCTGTACTTATCATAAATCCAAAAAATAACAAACATGGGAAAAAGCCACCTTTGTTTATGGTACATTCAACAATAATTTTCTAATAATCGGGTGAAGAGTCTATCGAAGTGTAAGCCTTGGACATTCAAAAATATCTACTGTGAATATATCATCATCATCATCATCCGGTATCATGGCAGCTGCCGCCGTCTTCCGGAAACCAAACGCCATTCCTCTCTGTCCTTCCATTGATCTTCCTCCAGTCATCTGATATTCATAGATGCTTGTACCCCTTCTATCCAAGTTTTCTTCGGTCTTCCTCTCTTCCTCCTTTCCATTGGGATCCATACCATAAGCAAGTTTAGGCAATCTTTGCTCTGGCATTCTTTTGACATGGCCATACCACTGTAATCTTTTATTTTCTATAATATCTACGATGTCTGGCTCTTCTTGTACACCCATAATTTCCCTTATTTCTTTATTTCGTATTCTATCCATTCTAGATTTTCCAGCTGATCTTCTTAAAACATCCATTTCTGAACTTAAAATTCTTTTCGTTTCCCTGGCAGGAATTTGCCAGACTTCAGCACCATATGTTAAAATGCTCTGAATTATGGTTTGATATATTTGTAATTTTCTATTTTTTGAAATATTTTTGCTCCACCAAACAGAGTTTAAAGCATTTACTGCTTGTTTTGTTTGTGCGATTCTATTTTTAATTTCCACTGTGTTATCGCCTGAATGGTCTAATTTTGTTCCTAAATTAGTGCATTCAATACTAGGTTCTATTTCTTCTCTCTTGTTGAAATTTATATTTTCCATTTCTTCTCCTATACACAGGTATTAATAAGCACGGCGTCATAATTAATTTTGCATGGCGGCGAAGACATGAAGAAATTATTTCTACCCTCGCCAGACAATACAGTTGATGTTTGAGTGATAAATAGCATAGGAATTCCAACTGTAATTGTTTTGTGGTTCCAAATTATGATAAATGTGACTTTGAATTCTTATTCAGGTTCCGCTATTGCATTGTTACATTCTTATCAAATCTTTTTTAGATAGAGGTACCCTATTAACAAGCAATGGAAGCCTATCCGGTCATCGGACGCGATATTCAGGATTCTTAGCCAACGGCTCATTAGGAGATTGGGTGTCTAGCTCTGTGCTTCGATTGTCTTTACTCCAGGAAAATGTCTCGGTGTTAGTTTTTTAGGAAGCTGAATTGGCTACAGCTGAGCCTGGTTTCCCCCCTTCTACTATTGAAAAAAGGGCTACTAAAAAGAATAGATGCTGAAAGCATTAAAAATTACTGTATTCAAATTCCTAGGAACAATAATCACAATTAGGAATGAGATGCACAAAGAAATTAAACATAGGCTCAATTCTGGAAATGCGTGCTATTATGCATTGCAGAGACTCTTAATGTTCCAACTCCTTTCAAAAAATGTTAAACTGAAAATATATAAAACTATTATTCTACCAGTTATATTATATGGGTGCGAAACATGGACTCTTACTTTAAGGGAGGAAAGAAAATTACAAGTATTTGAGAATAAAGTACTTAGGAAAATTTTTGGACCAAAGAGAGATGAACAGACAGGTGAATGGAGAAGACTACATAACAATGAACTACATGGTCTTTATAGGAAGCCAGATATAATAACAACAGTTAAGTCTCGTAGACTGCGATGGGCAGGACATGTTGCACGTATGGGAAATGAAAGACGTGCATGAAAGCTTCTTGTAGGAAAGCCAGAGGGAAAACGCCCAGTTGGTAGACCAAGAATGAGGTGGGAGAATAACATTAACTATGATTTGAGGGAAGTAGAATATACAGGAAATGATTGGAAAGCATTAGCTCAGGATAGGGATGTATGGAGAGCTTATGTCCGTGCGGCCATGAACCTACGGGTTCGATAGTGCCAGTGAGTAAGTAAGTATATATATTTGAATTTGAAAAATTATTTCAATGTATGATATAAATTTCTACTCATTTGGTTTATATCGTTGCTATATAAATAAGTACCACATCGGAGGTAAACCACATATTTTAGGACATAAACTGACCAATAAATCACTATAATTCATTGTCCTGTAGAGCTATCACATTATAGTGTGTTTTTATGATTTCTATACATGCTGTGTGCGCGATATAAAATTAATATTTTTCTATTAGAACCAGGAGGAAATGAAGGAGCAAGCGTTAGAATCCTTATAGCCTAATTTTTGTCCTTTGGATTTCAAGTATAACATAGATTTATTATTATTATTATTATTATTATTATTCTACCAGTTGTATTATATGGATGCGAAACATGGACTCCTACTTTAAGGGAGGAAAGGAGATTACGAGAATTTGAGAATAAAGTTCTTAGTTGGTAGACCAAGAATGAGGTGGGAGAATAACATTAACTATGATTTGAGGGGTCCCGCGCCGTAGCCGAGCGGTTAAGGTAGGAAGCCTTGGCGCAGAGCTACGGGACTTGCGCTGGTTCGAGTCTCCATGGGGGAAGAAATTTTCTCATGGTATTTCGGCCAGTATGGGACCGGTGCCCACCCAGCATCGTGAGGCAATTGGGTAGCTACAATAAGTAGCGGCTCCAAGTTGAGGAACCAGCTATAACGGCTGGGGGACTCGACATGCTAACCACATGTCACCCCTGCACTGGCTGTTGATCATCTTCCTCTGTGATTGTCACATGTGGATGTGAAGGGCCAGCAGCCGGCTGGTAAAAGGGCAACCGCTGAAAAGTGGAAAGACCCACAATCGGAATGATTTGAGGGAAGTAGATTATACAGGTAATGGTTGGAAAGGATTAGCTCAGGATAGGGATGTATGGAGAGCTTATGTCCGCGCGGCCATGAACCTACGGGTTCGATAGTGCCAGTGAGTAAGTAAGTAACTAAGTAAGGAAAATTCTTAGACCAAAGAGAGATGAACAAACAGGTGAATGGAGAAGACTACATAACAGTGAACTACATTGTCTTTATACGAAGCCAAATATAATAAGAACAGTTAAAATATTGGTTTTCAATCATACATTTATTTAAGGATTAATTCATTTATAATAAAATATACGCTTAAAAAACTAATCCAATTCTAGACAATCTTAAAAAAATAAATCTTAAATAACAAATGGATATAAACTTCACAATCTAGGATAATTATGTATATCTCTATTGCGATGGGCAGGACATGTGGCACGAATGGGGATTGAGAGACGTGCATGGAAGCTTCTTGTAGGAAAACCAGAGGGAAAACGCCCAGTTGGTAGACCAAGAATGAGGTGGGATAATACCATTAACTATAATTTGAGGGAAGTAGATTATACAGGAGATGATTGGAAAACGTTAGCTCAGGATAGGGACGTATAGAGAGCTTATATCCGCGCGGCCATGAAGCTACGGGTTCGATAGTACCAGTGAGTTGTCTTACTTAATAACAAATTAATATAAAATTATAGAATATTCACCTGAAAGGTCCGTCTCCTCAACTTAATTATCATTTAACTGTAGCGCTTTCGGGACTTGTTGAAACTCCCATTAAGCAAAGACAATTATATCCAAGAACTCAACTACATTAAGTATATGGCAAAAACCAATGGCTATAATGAAGAATTCATAGATAAACTCGTAAAAAAACAAAAAAGGAAGAACAACATAACCAACATAACTAAACTAGAAAAAGAATCTGACAACAACAAGAAAACATGGATAACACTTACATACACAGGAAAAGAAACGACAAAATTAGCCAATGCACTAAAGAAAGCCGATAAAAACGTAAAAATAGCATACAGAACCAATAACAAATTAAACAACATAATAAACAATAACATTGAAGAAAATAACATTTTCAACAGCAAAGGAGTTTATAAACTGACATGTAAGGACTGTAACAAATTGTATATAGGAAGGACAAACAGGAGTTTTAACATCAGATTCAAAGAACATTTTCGAGACTTCATTCATGCAGAAGGTAAATCAAGTTATGCAAAACACGTCATCCATGAAGGACATCGCATGTTAAATATTGAAAACACCCTAACAGTAATGCACAGAGAAAATAATCCAGCGAAGATAAACGTACTCGAAGAGATGGAAATCATGAAAGCAGCTCACAACGACAGCCTGATAAACGAAAACGAACCAAATACATGCAACCCCCTCTACCAGATCTTCAGTGAAACACCAGTTTTGAATCCTGCCGATGATGGGACAAGTCCCGAAAGCGCTACAGTTAAATGATAATTAAGTTGAGGAGACGGACCTTTCAGGTGAATATTCTATAATTTTATATTAATTTTGAATAAACCTCAACGGAACACATCATGAATCTTATAAAAGTTGATTAATAACAAATGTAATGTAAGATTAAAAATATGCAATAAAGATATTACAGACATTATTTCCATTATAAGTAGAAGAAGATAAAATATTGGGCGTAATCTCAGCAAAATATAATGACATTCAAGAGTGGCGATACTAATCTGTGAAATTCTAGCTAATTTTAACGAAACTGGACATTAGCTGATCAAGAATATCTGTAATTACCAGATTTAACCTCACCGGTAAAGAGTTTACGTTGTTTCAATTTATTTAACCTAATTCAAATAAAAATCACAATCAAGGAAAGTGTGGTACAGGTCATTACATAAACAGCAAAATAAAACTGACGAGCCATTGTTGCAGAATGTGATTCAACATATTTTCGCCTCACTATGATGGTTGTCCGTTTATATAAAAGCGGGTGCCGCGCGACAATGCTTGACAATGATTAACATGCGGAATTATTGTAGTGGCGGTAGTCGGCATCTTTGTATTTAATTATATATAACAGCTGCGGGGAAACAAAGCGAGCCGCTGGACAACCATCATAGTGAGGCGATAATAAAATCGAATGTTCTATCAATTAATCATTTTTTTCAATGCCCTAGGTTGTCATTTCGACATTTCTGGTGTTCTCTCCTGGCACTGGCTTAATTGTAACCCATTTCTGAAGTTGGGGCGCCTAGAAGGCGGAGTTACGTTACCCCGATGATATCCATCCATAGTAATTCTGCCTGAAGGCAGGTCCTTCACTGCAATCCTAGCATTTTCATGCTATGCTTGAAGCTTTACTAGGGAATTGTAGGTGTGGTAGTTTCCCGTTGCTTTCCACACCGGTGAAGGATGATGATGATGGCCGGTTGATTTCGGGGACCGTTTGGGCCTTACAGTTTTCCTGACATTTGTCTTACAGGTGGGGAAAAACCCCGATAAAAACCTCACCCAGAAAAACTGCCCCGACCGGGAATCGAACCCGGGCCCGGTGCGTGACAAGGCAGCACGCTACCTCGAGACCACAACGGTGGACTCCGATGATATGATGGGCGATAAATAATAATGAATCACCAGGAGAGTTCTTAACCTAAACTTACTCTAAATTCCAGACCATGGGCAACCACAGGAATAATTCCCTTTAAAAAAAGATTCCTATGGTTTGACCGGAAGAGACCTCATGAACAGTAGTCAGAAACGCTGACCATGAGGCTGGTACAAACCAGCAGAAATTAACTTCTTAACAGCGTTTTAATGTTAATGACTCATTCTTATTATTTTTGTACTAAATCTGTATCTTACACATTATTATCAATTAAACCCAAACACCAAACAAAAACATTTAAAAGACATCGACACGATTAGAAAGCTAAGCTATCATCATCATCATCATCATCATAGTACATTCACGAATTTAGGCCATTTGTTGACCTGTTTCGGCGTCAAGAGAAACACCATCCAAAAGTCTTTTGAGTGGACGTCCTGGTCTTCTTCTTCCTGCAGGTTGATATCTTAACATTTGTTTGGGTATTCTGTGATCTTCCATTCGATGAACATGTTGTATCCATCTTGACTTATAATCAGAAATTTTGTTTTCTAAAGATTCCATTTTTTAATAAAAATATGATCATTATTATGTCCACCGCTGTGGTCTCGAGGTAGCGTGCTGCCTTGTCACGCAGCGGGCCCGGGTTCGATCCCCGGTCGGGGCAGTTTTTCTGGGTGAGGTTTTTATCGGGGTTTTTCCTCACCTGTAAGACAAATGTCAGGAAAACTTTAAGGCCCAAACGGTCCCCGAAATCATATGGCCATCATCATCATCCGTCACCGGTGTGGAAAGCAACGAAAAGCTACTACACCTACAATTCCCTAGTAAAGTTGGAAGCATAGCATGGAAATGCTATGATTGTAGTGAAAGACCTGCACGAGGGCAGAATTACTATGGATGGATGGATCATTATCATAAAAATCCATTATTATCAAGATTAGGAATTGAATGATTTTTTTTCTTTCTTGTTTTTACTTTTTTTTTACCTTTTTGTAAACTTTCTGTTATTCTCACATACAGACACAAGGACAAGACACACACCCAGACCCAAGGTGGAGATTAAAAATCCTTTACCCGCCATGAAACGAACCCGGGTCGCCGGAGTGGAAGGTAGGGACTCTACAGACCACGACACGGCGACGGACATAAACTTACTTACTTACTCACTGGCACTATCGAACCCGTAGGTTCATGGCCGCGCGGACATAAGCTCTCCATACATCCCTATCCTGAGCTAATGCTTTCCAATCATTCCCTGTATAATCTACTTTCCTCAAATCATAGTTAATGCTGTTCTCCCAACTCATTCTTGGTCTACCAACTGGGCGTTTTCCCTCTGGGCTTTCCTACAAGAAGCTTCCATGCAAGTCTTTCATTCCCCATACGTTCAACATGTCCTGCCCATCGCAGTCTACGAGACTTAACTGTTCTTATTATATCTGGCTTCCTATAAAGACCATGTACTTCATTGTTATGTAGTCTTGTCCATTCACCTGTCTCTTCATCTCTCTTTGGTCCAAAAATTTGCTTAAGTACTTTATTCTCAAATACTTGTAATCTCCTTTCCTCCCTTAAAGTAAGAGTCCATGTTTCGCATCCATATAATATAACTGGTAGAATAATAGTTTTATATATTTTCAGTTTAACATTTTTTTAAAGGAGTTGGGACATCAAGTGTCTCTGCAATGCATAATAGCACGCATTTCCAGAATTCAGCCTATGTTTAATTTCTTTGTGCATCTCATTCCTATGTGTGATTATTGTTCCTAGGTATTTGAATTCAGCCACTTCCTCAAAATTTCCCTCATTTGTCATTAGCTGTCCATTTCCATTATATAATGCATTTCTACGTGATGTATCTAGACGCATTAAATGTTGCAATTATGTGAATTATGCAGCTACTGTTGTAAACATCTCATACGTGTTATTATTTAATTGAGATATTTTGTTAAATAATGCAGTGTTCCGGAACAAAACACCTTAATTCAATTAAATGTACTGTGGGTACCACACAAGATGCTCACTGTAACAACGGTCTAACTCTCATAACCAATTATAATTACATTACTAGCTCAATACCAACGCGCGAAGCTGGATTCCCTGGTTCAAATTCCATCTAACGTCACATTCCTTCTCTTGAAATTAACTAACTAACTTTAATATGGTATTTCTCATAAGTAATGCCACGAGTGATTTCCAAATCATCGATAAATTCACGACTCACGAAGTGAGGAGTGAATTCATCTAGAGAATTTGAAAATCAAGAGTGGCATTTGTTAGGACTATTAAAACAAATAAAATGAATTTAATACACAAGTGATCTTCTTGGTGATAAAATATTAAAATATATATGCAGTCAATATGCCCATTTCACCAATTAATGTTTTAAAATGGTCAACAAGTTTCTACAGCCAAGCTGTCATTCTCAAGACCAGATATTGACTCAGTATCTGGTCTTGAGAATGACAGCTTGGCTGTAGAAACTTGTTGACCATTTTAAAACATTAATTGGTGAAATGGGCATATTGACTGCATATATATTTTAAATAAAATTAAGCTGTTTACTCACAAATCATTATTTAAATATAGCTATTTTAAAATATTTATATACAGTATTTAATGTAAACGGCGATGTTTGAAAACAAATGAGAAACGATTGGTACGCTTAATTTGCTTCTTTTGTTCATCACTGCCACCAGATTATATTATTTATTGCCAAAGGAATGCAATATTGTAAGAATGCACTCTAGTGGAGAAAAAATGAAACACATCAAACTGTATATTAATTCATTTCTGGTCCTATGATGTAAATATGACAATTATATTTTTCTGAAATGCTATTACAGGGGCAAAATACATTTAAGGAAGTGCAAACAGTGGTTTCTTTTTTTGGTGGTATACTCAATTGCTATAAATGTTTTTATATTAACTCCCGCATGCACTATGTGTTGACATTCATGCACTATATATACAATCTTGATAGTCGTATTTCTTACAGAGTTAGTCACTGCAAAATAATGCTATGAACTATTCAGAATGTTAAAAAGGAGGTGCTTTCTTTATTATAATCTTTAGTTGGTAAATTCTAGGCGAAACACGACTGTGTAAATAAAAAATCATTGAAATGCGATTGGTCATTGACTCCCATTTGGGGCATGAGTTAAATAGTCTGATGATATGTCTAACAACGATGGTCTAGTGTTTATCATTTTCGTTTGCAGAAATGAGATTAGCGGGTTTAAATCCCGCTGTAGGTAATGTTAGCATAGGTTTAATTTTACTATCCATCCATCCATAGTATTTCTGCCCTTGGGCAGATCTTTAACTGCAATCATAGCATATTCATGCTATGCTTTGCAGCTTTACTAGGGAATTGTATGTGTGGTAGCTTCCCGTTGCTTTCCACACCGGTGAAGAATGATGATGATAATGGTAAGGATGATGATGGCCGGATGATTTTCGGGGACCGTTTGGCCCTAAGCTTCCTGACATTTGTAATTTTACTATAACCTTGAAAACTATACATCGTGTCCCATTCAAACCTCCCACATTTTAATTAATCATAACTCTCAAAGTATGCGGAATTATGAAAGGAGATTGGTATTAAAAGAAAGATAATTATAAAATTTATAATAATAATAATAATAATAATAATAATAATAATAATGATAATAATAATAATTATCTATCTATCTATCTATCTTCGGGTTTTTACAGCTGCTGCCGTCTTCCCGTGCCAAACCTCCAAAGCCTACGGTCTTGGGCATCTTCGATGCTTAGCCCTCTAGCTTGCATTACTGTCTTCATGTTTTCCTTCCATGTTAACCTTGGTCTTCCTCTTTTCTTCTTTCTGTTCGGATGCCATTCATATAGTTGCTACGGCCATCGCTCATCTTCCATTCTTAAAACATGTCCTAACCACTTTAATTCATTCTCCTCAATTCTTTCAATTGTGCTTTCTTCTGCTTCCATTATGTTTCTAATTTCTTTATTTGTCACATGTTCTAATTTAGACTTTCTGGCACTTCTTCGTAAATAATCCATTTCTAGAGCTATTAGTCTATTCTTGTAGTACTTATTGATTGCCCATACCTCACTTCCGTACATTGCAACAGATTCCACCAATGTTTTACCAATATATTTTTTGTGTCTTTCCAAATATGCTTATCCCACCATCTGGAATTTAACAATGATATTATTCTTCTTCTTCTTCTTCTTCACTTCCTGGTTTAGGCAAGAGTTGCCTGACAATTATTTTGCTACTCAATTCAATTCTATGTTTTATGTTCTCTTTGCCTATACCTTCAATATAATAATAATAATAATAATAATAATAATAATAATAATAATAAGTCTAATAGTTATATAATAATAATACCAAAATAATGAAATAATGAAATGAGTTGAAAATTTGCTGTTTCACAAAAAATTATACAAATATCTGGATGTTGGCCCTGAGGTTCCAGCTAAGTAATTTCTCAAAAACAGTAAAAAGGCGGGCACCCCATTAAAACTCCAAGTTTCGCAATATAATTTATGTTTCGTCGCGTATGCGCGCTCTCTCATCATAATCATCAACATTATTTCCTGTGCTGTCGCTTCTTTCAATTGCCATTTTAGCGGTGAGCGCCATGTTGATCGAATAGCGTTGTTTTTTGGGAAGCCCACACGCAAGCTCCTTGATTGAAAATTATTCTCTGAAAATAATTGTACGTTGACCAGCTGGCATCTGTAATGGTCTACAATCTCCACCCCCCGTAAAGCCCAGGGGATATTGCTGCCACCATTTATTACACATTGCAATATTATGCTTATGACAAAGGGGCTGGAACTGCTAGGAAATTAGCTGTTCAGAAAACTCTTGACAAAACGAGATCTGTCAGATCATGTAGCGCTCTGTTGTTCTTCCTATTAACTTTACCGGTCGAGTTTCTCACACGGTAGCGATTGATACATGTATTCCTGATTACACTCGTCGACAAAAATTAACTTTTTTCTTTCACAAGAATAAAAATATGAAATTTTAGAAGTATTTTTCATCCTGAATTTAAATATCATTTCAGTTTTTTCCTATCAGGCAAGAGTTGTCTGTGATATCCATTTACATTTTTTTATTCCGATTGAGGGTCTTTCCACTTTTCAGCGGTTGCCCTTTTACCAGCCGGCTGCTGACCCTTCACATCCACATGTGTCAATCACAGAGGTAGATGATCAACAGCCAGTGTAGGGGTGACATGTGGTTGGCATGTCGAGTCCCCCAGCCGTTATAGCTGGTTCCTCAACCTGGAGCCGCTACTTATTGTAGCTACCCAATTGCCTCACGATGCTGGGTGGGCACCGGTCCCATACTGGCCGAAATACCATGAGAAAATTTCTTCCCCCATGGAGACTCGAACCAGCGCAAGTCCCGTAGCTCTGCTCAAAGGCCTCCTACCTTAACCGCTCGGCTACGGCGCGGGACACATTTTTTATAATTTTTAATAAAATTCATCTAACTCTACCTCATTCTGACTTACCTATAAAGTGGTAGAGTGTGATTTTCGGGCAAATTTTGCGTCTGGAACATCTCTCTTCTTGGTCCAACAGTAGTCAGCCAGCATATTAGAACTCCACTTGCCTTGGTACCTCTTTTTCATTGTGGTAATTGCTGATAAAAACGCTCACCGTTCTCATCAGAGACAGCCTTTAACCCTTAAATTGACAAAACACCACCACCACTATGTAATGGAAATTGTGTCACTTCTCAAACATTCATATCCCCTCTATGTCCGCCAGGGAAACATCTATTTTTATGGAAGCGTCCCCGGCGACTATATGGGAATTGTTCGATGGTGAACAACTTCCGGCTATCTCTAGGGATTTCCAACCCTCTTTAGCCCTTGTGAATTAGGTATTTCGTCGTTGTGTTTGGTGATATACCATCTGCCGACTACATCTGACACAAATTTCTTCTGTTAGATATTTGAATGTGGCGGACCGCAGTGAAAACGGAATCTTGTATAACTGTTATTATTAGGTATATTGCATAATTAGACACACATTTAAGTGGTTTATTTTTGTTCTTTTTCGTCTGATTTATTCAAAATATTAAATTAACTAAACCAACTGATGTATCCGAAAGGATACATTACGAATTTAAGGGTTAAATACAGTTTGAATAAAATCGCTACATATAAGGTAAAACGGTTCCTATGACAGATCAAAGAGAATGCTAAAATCAATTATTAAAAAGTTGCTTTCACAAATAAACTGTGCCTGATGGAAAAATTCTGACTACATATCTGAATTCAGTATGAAAAAATGCACTAGATTCACTAATCAGATTTCTTGTGAAGAAAACCTTGTCGACCTGTGTTATCCTAAGTCATCAAGGAAAATGCTGGATTGGAATTTCATTAATCATCATCATCGTCCTTTCAAGTATTAGGCCCAGTGGCCCGTTACGGTCTCCCGCCATCTCCGAAAAGGTCGACCCACAGATCTTCTGCCTCGAGGAATGTAGTGAAGAATTTGTTTTGGTATTCTGTCACGATCCATGCGCTGAATATGGGCTAGCCAATTGTTTCTATATTCTTGGAGGTATTCAGATAGGCTATAGGTACGATGTTTAACTCTCTGGCTATTGTTGAATTTCTTTGGTGGTCTAGAAGGCTATAACCTGCAGTTCGTCGCAGAAATTTCATCTCCGTGGCTGTAATATGACGATCATCCTGAGTTCTGATGGTCCAAGCTTCACTGCCATAACAGATTATGGGTCTAGCGAGAATTTTATAGATTTTCATTCTTGTGTGTCTCTGCACGTTTGATGGTTTAAAAACTTGGTTGATAATTCTTAAAGCTTTATTATAGTTTTGTATTTTAAAGGATATATCACATTCCTCATTATAAGTTAGATTATATCCTAAGTATTTAAATGAATTAACTTGCTCTAATATTGAATTCTGAATACAAATTTTACTTCTTACTGGGAATTTCCCTTGAAAGGCCATAACTTTAGATTTTGTTGTTGATATTTCCATGTTAAATCGTTGGGCTATTATATTAAGATGATGAGTGGAATATTGTAATTCATCTTCATTATTGCCGAAAAGAGCCTGATCATCTGCATATAAGAGTGTGTCTAAAATTGTGTGTCTTGAGAGAGGAATATTACCATGAACTGTCAATCTCCAGTGTCTGATGATAGCATTAATGTATACATTAAATAGAAGTGGTGATAGAGGGCATCCTTGTCTGACTCCGCAATTTATATGTTTCCAATCTGACAATCCTGTTCCTATTTGTACTGCTATGATGTTATTTTTATACAGACTAAAAATTGTTTGGATCAGTTGATTTGGTGTTCCATCATCAGTTAAGATATCTAAAAGTTTTTGCCTGTCAACTCGATCAAATGCTTTGATAAAATCTATAAACGCTATATGTAGTTCTTTACTGAATTCTTTGTGCTTTTCGATAAGAAGTTTTAAGGTGAAATAACCATCGGCACAGGATCTTCCCTTACGAAAACCATTCTGTTCTTCCCCTAATAAGTTTTCATAGTGTTTTTTAATTTAGGAGCTAGAATTTTTGTAAAAACTTTATATCCATTGTTGAGAAGGCTAATGCCTCGATAATTATTACAATCTTTGAGGTTACCTTTTTTAAAAATTGGTATGATAATGGCTTTCTGCCAAGATGAAGGTAGGTCTTCTCCTAAGATTATTTTGTTTAGTAAGTGCAGAAATTTTTGTTTAAGAGTTTTGTCGGAATATTTAAACAATTCTATATGAAGTCCATCCTCACCAGGTGCTTTATTATTTTTACAGGACTCTAAATCTGTGTCAAGTTCTGCTTCAATGATATATAGAAATTTCTTTAATATCTCGTCATAATAAATATTTCATAACACAATTAAAAATAAATTAGATTATTGTTACAGAGAACACGATACAAATAGCCTTCTAAAGTAATCAAACAACAAACATAACAGAAATACATTGCCAAAAAGATATAAACAAGTATTTCTGACGCATTTAATCTTAAATGTTAAAGAGTTTATAAGTACGAGTAAGATTGAATTACAATATAACTAACTATCAAACCCGTAGGTTCAGGTCGCGCGGACGTAGGCTCTCAAGACATCCCTATACTGAGCTAATATTTTCCAATCATTCCCTGTATAATCTACTTCCCTTAAATCATAATGAATGTTATTCTCCCGCCTCATTCTTGGTCTACCAACTGGGCGTTTTCCCTCTGGTTTTCCTACAAGAAGCTTCCATGCACGTATTTCATTCCCCATTCGTGCCACACGTCCTGTCCATCGCAGTCTACGAGACATAACTGTTCTTATTATATCTGGCTTCCTATAAAGACCATGTAGTTTACTGTTATGTCGTCTTCTCCATTCACCTGCCTATTCATCTCTCTTTGGTCCAAAAATTTTACTAAGAACTTTATTCTCAAATATTCGTAATCTTCTTTACTCTCTTAAAGTAAGAGTCCATGTTTCGCACCCATATAATATAACTGGTAGAACAATAGTTTTATATATTTTCAGTTTAACGTTTTTTTAAAGGAGTTGAGACATCAAGAGTCTCTGCAATGCATAATAGCACGCATTTCCAGAATTGAGCCTATGTTTCATTTCTTTGTGCATCTCATTCCTATTTGTGATTATTGTTCCTAGGTATTTGAATTCAGCCACTTCCTCCAAAAAACCCTCATTTTTTTTTTAAATTATAATATATAAGCTTTATTTTTAACGCAATTAATAAAACTTAGTTTCAAATAACTTACTTTAAAAATAACATAGTTTCATCCATAGTAATTCTGCCCGAGGGCAGGTATTTAACTACAATCATAGCATTTTCATTCTATGCTTTGCAGCTTTACTAAGGAATTATAGGTGTGGTAGCTTCCCGTTGCTTTCCACACCGGTGAAGGATGATGATGATGATGATAATGATGATGGCCGGATAATTTTCGGGAAGTAAAACCACTGGCCTTTATGTATACTACGTACAATGTATAGGCTATACAAAAAATATATCCAAAAGGTAGTGTTAATGTACATTATACGAAACAAATCACAGCATTTTAAATAAACTGAACTTTATTTGAAACAATATAAAACAATAAATACGTACTTGCGGCCATTTTATTTCTGATTGGTGTCACAGCCTTCTGTAGCCGCGAGAAGGATTACGGACAAGTGTGCAATGGCAACCAAAACTTTTGAAGCTCTATACATCGATTTGTGCGAACTGGATTATAATTTACTTTAATAATAAGTGAATTTACTAGAGCATGCCATTAAATCTTTAGACAATGAGGAAGGCTTACAACTCAATGGTATTAATAAGCTGTTAGTTTATGCTGATGATGTACTATTGTTGGCCGATAGCGAGGAGATACTAAAGGACAATACGCACACACTGTTGAGTAACACTAAGAAATTAGGATTGGAAGTAAATATCAATAAAACTAAATATATGGTCACACGTAGAAATTCATTATATAATGGAAATGAACAGCTAATGACAAATGAGGGAAATTTTGAGGAAGTGGCTGAATTCAAATATCTAGGAACAGCAATCACAAATAGGAGTGAGATGCACAAAGAAATTAAACATAGGCTCAATTCTGGAAATGCATGCTATTATGCATTGCAGAGACTCTTGATGTCCCAACTCCTTTAAAAAAACGTTAAACTGAAAATATATAAAACTATTATTCTACCAGTTATATTATATGGAGTCCACCGCTGTGGTCTCGAGGTAGACTGCTGCCTTGTCACGCAGCGGGCCCGGGTTCGATCCCCGGTCGGGGCAGTTTTTCTGGGTGAGGTTTTTATCGGGGTTTTTCCTCACCTGTAAGACAAATGTCAGGAAGACTTTAAGGCCCAAACGGTCCCCGAAATCATATGGCCATCATCCTTATCATTACCATCCTTACCATTATCATTATCATCATCATCCTTCACCGGTGTGGAAAGCAACGGGAAGCTACCACACCTACACAATTCCCTAGTAAAGCTGCCTTCGGGCAGAATTACTATGGATGGGATATTATATGGATGCGAAACATGGACTCTTACTTTAAGGGAGGAAAGGAGATTACAAGTATTTGAGAATAAAGCACTTAGGAAAATTTTTGGACCAAAGAGAGATGAACAGACAGGCGAATGGAGAAGACTACATAACAGTGAACTACATGGTCTTTATAGGAAGCCAGATATAATAAGAACAGTTAAGTCTCGTAGACTGCGATGGGCAGGACATGTTGCACGTATGGGGAATGAAAGACTTGCATGGAAGCTTCTTGTAGGAAAGCCAGAGAGAAAACGCCCTGTTCGTAGACCACGAATGAGGTGGGAGAATAACATTAACTATGATTTGAGGGAAGTAGATTATACAGGGAATGATTGGAAAGCATTATCTCAGGATAGGGATGTATGGAGAGCTTATGTCCGCGCGGCCATGAACCTACGGGTTCGATAGTGCCAGCAAGTAAGTAAGTAATAAGCGAATTAAATTATTTCGAATAAATAAAGTAATTATATTTTAATTAAACATACTGGCGGCCGAATTTTAATAGGCAACTCGGCAAAAATGTATTCAGTAATTCACAATTTTATGAGAAAAATAGATTTTGTTCATACACTCGATGAACATAGTAATCTTGCAGCCGGACCTCGCACTATGTGCGGGAATGTGTAAATTAAACTATGTTGTAGGCCTACTACAACAATAACAGTAAGTAGCCTATACAATATTACTTACATAGTGCAAAAAGGTAATTTTGACACGAAGATGGCCTCGGCATTGAGCTGTTCTCTCATCCATGTCTTTGTGTGGTCTGAAAGGTGTGGATGTGATCCAGAGTTTAAAAAAAATCCTCTCCCGAGTCGTGGGATATATAAAGCACCTACATAGGAAAGGAATAAAAATCCACAGCTGTAAAAGAAATGAACCGCTGAACTTAATGAGTGGCATGGATAATTCGTGTAGCTGTACCACTCGGTAATTATCTATATGTATTCCCTCCTTCTCTAAATTCTTATTTTTTTTTCAAAAACAAAAGTTATTTCGTTACGTAAGTCAGGCCGCGAGGTGGTTCAGACGTGAAGAAATTTCCTTTCTCTCATACCAACATCACAACTTCGCACAGACCCACGCAAATACATGCCAGAACCATAAGGACCTAAAGCACATCTTGATCTAAAAACACTATCGTTTTTATCATGTAGTAGTAGTAGTAGGACTTTATTAGACAAAAAGTAAGATATTTACAATATTATTTACAAATATGGGTCGCACGGGCAGTAAGCCGTACGTGCTGTTGACAGTCCGTTACAATAAAGTAATAATTGGTAGTAGTGTAAAGAAAAATAAACAACAAAAACAGCAATAACATTACAATTGCATAAAGAAAACACAATAATAATATTACAATTAAATAAATAATAACATTATACACTAAAAACATTAACATTACAATTACATAAAGAAAACACAATAATATTACAATTAAGTAATAACACAATAGCATTATACACTAAAAAACATTAACATTACAATTACATAAAGAAAACACAATAATAATATTACAATTAAATAATAACACAATAGCATTATACACTAAAAACATTAACATTACAATTACATAAAGAAAACACAATAATATTACAAATAAATAATAACACAATAGCATTATACACTAAAAAACATTAACATTACAATTACATAAAGAAAACACATTAATATTACAATTAAATAATAACACAATAGCATTATACACTAAAACATTAACATTACAATTACATAAAGAAAACACAATAATATTACAATTAAGTAATAACACAATAGCATTATACACTAAAAAACATTAACATTACAATTACATAAAGAAAACACATTAATATTACAATTAAATAATAACACAATAGCATTATACACTAAAACATTAACATTACAATTACATAAAGAAAACACAATAATATTACAATTAAGTAATAACACAATAGCATTATACACTAAAAAAACATTAACATTACAATTACATAAAGAAAACACATTAATGAATGACCTATACCTTATCCGAATATCTACAGAACTTAAGAATTAATAGTATTCTCATTTATTCTAGTACCCATTCTTCTACTCTTATTTAATACGACTATATTATAATAGTACCCTAAATTCGTGTCCAACTCAGGGTCGAGTCGAGGGATGAGATGAGGTGAAGCCTTTTATAGGGTATAGAGGTATGTGAATGGCAAGGGTGACGCACCATCACAGGGGTTGAAACGAAATGGATGGGACGAGTATGGAGAAATGGTGGAATGAAATTGTGGCAGGGGAAAACGGGAGAAACCCCAATGCGAGTATCTTCTCATTCCCAATTCAAAATCAAGAAACAGCAAATTTCCTATTAACCAACAATTCAACAACATTCTCATTCAATAAATTCTACAACTTCCCTCAAATATAATTTTATTATTAGTTTTAGTCTCATCATCATCATCATCATCATCATCATTATTATTATTATTATTATTATTATTATTATTATTATTATTATTATTATTATTATTATTATTATTATTATTATTATTATTATTATTAGTATTAGTATTATTATTATTATTATTATTATTATTATTATTAATATTATCATTATTAGCAGAAGAATGTATTAATATTCAGCTGATACTATTATCTCAGAATTTAAGGCAATGTTTAATATGTTTATGCATATGATCTCAAAAGGGGGGCACGCCGTAGCGTAGTGGTTAAGGCACTGAGCTACAAGCCGGAGGGTCGAGGGTTCAAGTCCCGTTGGGGTCAGGATTTTTAAACTGACCCAAACCTTCTGGCGGCACTATGGCCCTGGGGTCGACTCAGCCTCTAACGTAAATGAGTACCAGACGCTTGTTCTGGGGGTAAAGGCGGCCGTCACGCAGGGCTGACAACCCGGCTGACATAAAGTGCCGATTGTCTAGAAAAAGTTGGAGCCCTAACCTCCTACTACCCCAAGGGCCTCCGGGTCTGTTGTGGGATCACTTTACTTTACTTTACTTTACTATATGATCTCAAAATATTAACCAATGTAACACCCTATATGCTGGTATGTAAATGTGAACATGTTATACCGAAAACTAGAGAACAAACTGCGTTAATTTTGTCTGCACAAGTCAAGGAGAAATATTGACATGTCCGTCGCTTAATATCTTGATATCCATTTAACGTGTTGCCATGTCGCACATTTCGCCATGAAGTACTGTGACTCATTTCAAGTGATCTGCATATTCACCTCGTAGTAATAACATGAATTTAACACTCATTTTTAGCAATACATAGGCCTTATAAAAGTCATCAAATATATACAAACTAATGTTTGTTTGTTTGTTTGTTTGTTTGTTTGTTTGTTTGTTTGTTCTTACTTTATGCGTGGCCTGGTCCGATTGTGATGAGGCTTTTGCAAAATGTTCAGGCGATTCCCGGGATGAACATAGGCTATAAGAGAGTTGTGATACTCAACTCCTACGCCCTTAAAAATCGCCCTAACTAGTGGAAAACGTGAAAAAAGTAGCTCTTTGGACGTTTAAATGGCTTACGCTGCCTAAACCATAACAAGTACACAAAATTATTATACACAGAATTGAATATCCCAAAAAGCTCTACAAAAAAGTCCGTGACAGCATATGTTTATCTCTTACGGATAACTCACAATAACCATTTTTGTCTTTCATTGATGCCAAGAAGATCGAGACAAGTACGTAGATTCCTGTGCAAGCATAGCAGCTCATGGCGGGTATTCTTTTACGGATAACTCACAACAATGAATTTTGTCTTTTAGCTCAGTTATACCAAGAAAATCGAGATAAGTAGATCCCCGGGCAACACCGGGTAATCAGCACGGGGAATCTTAAAATAATTACGATATACATTTATAACTATTTTTCATTTTACTTATTCAACTAATCATAAGAAGTACATTAATTTTTGTCTTTCAGCTCATTTATGCCAAGAAGATCGGGATGAGTAGATTCCCAGACAACGCGGGGGAAACAGCACGGGGTATCTAAAAATAATTACGATATAAATTTTTGCTCCTACTTATTTCACTAAACATAAAACACATTAATTTTTGTATTTCAGCTCATTTATGTCAAGAAGATCGGAAAAAGTAGATTCCCAGCAACGCCGAGTAATCAGCATGGGGTATCTAAAAAATATAAATTTATAATTATTTTTCCTCTCACTTATTCAACTAAACATGAAAGCACGTTAATTTCCATTTTTTTAGGCGTAGCAGCGCACGCCGGGTATTAGCTAATACTGTATAAATTAAATCCGTCAATTTCTATCGAAAAGACGTCAAACACAATAGAAATGCATGCAACATTACCGAATGTAATCTAAGGCCCTATATTTCGGTAATATCTTATATAGGGCTTACTTGTTATAGTCAGCTACTAGATGGCACTGAAGACCGAGTTCTCGCGACATCTAGTAATAATGGAGAATATAATACAAATATAAGAAAAATAAGTGTTTGAATTGGATTCGCCTGGTAGTGTAATGGATATCACGCTGAGGTACAGACTCAGAGATCCGGGTTCGAATCCCGTCCAGGCATTTATTTTTCTTATCATATCATATTAAGCTTGCATTGCTCAATGTTAAACTTTTAATTATAACATATATATATATATATATATATATATATATATATATAACTTATATATATATATTTATTTATTTACTTATTTATTTATTTATTTAAACGTCTTTAAACAGAAATAAAAAAAAATATTGTAAGCCAATAATGTTCCAGTTTGTCCTTTTTGGACATTTCAGGTGTTCTCTCCTGACATTGGCGTAATTGTAACCCACTTCTGAGTTTGGGGCGCCTGGAAGGCGGGATTACATTGCCCTGATGATATGGTGGGTGATGATGAAAGTGGTGCGCCAAGAGAATCCTTAATCCTAAGCTTAATCTAAGATAAATATGAATGATGATTGCGATGACCATATGATTTCGGGAATCGTTTGGGCCTTAAAGTTTTCTGACATTTGTCTTACAGGTGAGGAAAATCCCGATAAAAACCTCACCCAGGAAACTGTCCCGGCTGGGGATCGAACCCAGGCCCGCTGCGTGACAAGGCAGCACGCTACCTCGAGATCACAGCTGCGGACTTAGTCAATAATTATTATATCAAAAATATTGACAATATGTTGTGATTATGAAGTAACAATCATGCGAATTAATGTAGTTTCTAGATGGCCGTGATCCAAATTGTTGAATAGCACGAGCTTCAGTGAACGGGGTCAACGGTGATTAATAGCAGTGACTGGTTAACAGATTGGCGACGTGATGGCGGTGCGATCGTACAGATTGAAAATCAGATAAGATGGCGTTTCCCTGTCACAATAAAGACATGTAAAGTCCAGTTTGCCAGACCGCTGTCAGCTACATTTCAAACTCTGCATAAATATAATGAAATGTCAGTATTGTACTGGTCCACTACTGCACCGATTGCATCATCGTTGGTGGTCGTCACTTTTTGTGACAATGTCACAATTGATAAACTTGAGACTACCGGCGGATCTGCTAGATTTCAACAAGGATAATAAAATAAAACAAGAGAGTTTTAAAAATATATATTTGTCTCCAGTTAAGCACAACCTAGTATCAGACGAGTTGATTCTGACGTCTGATTGGGATCTTAGAGGTCCATGTTCGTACCCGCTAAGCCATAGAAATTATTTTTCGAGTATAGAGCATGGAGTGGCTGAATTCATATACCTACGAACAACAATAATCACAAATAGGAATGAGATGCACAAAGAAATTAAACATAGGCTCAATTCTGGAAATGCGTGCTATTATGCATTACGGAGACTGTTGAAGTCCCAACTCCTTTCAAAAAAACGTTAAACTGAAAATATATAAAACTATTATTCTACCAGCTGGCTTAACTTGGCCGAGAGAGAGATGGAGATAGAAGGGTAGATCGTTGACCACTTTAGTTCAGATACAAAAGAAAGAAACCCACCCTGTTGTCAGTTGTCCTCTTCCCCCTTTCCTCTATTAACATCTGTTGAAGAAAAACCGTCAACACTGGTCCGAGTGAGAGTACAATTGTCTCATTCTACAAATTTCTCGTAAAGTTAAACCAGAGAGACTAGTTACCTGGCGTCGAGATTTGAGAAGTTATCTTCTTACCACAATATTGACACTAGGTCACAAGATAACAGTCTGCTAACAATCCCTCTTCATAGCACTTCCTCTTATTCTACTTCCTTCACAGTAGCCTCTGCCCGCTCCTGGAATTTCCTTCCTCGATATATCAGGGGTTGCCGCATATTTGACACTTTTAAGTCACGCTTATACAGTTACCTGTTGTCTAATAATTAATTTTTCTCTATTTATTTAAATGTATACTATGTCATTAATAATTTTTTCTCGTGTATTTATACCTTGTACATATTATATATTTAATTCGTTAAATCTAGAGTAAATCAAAATACATTATAAATATTAATTGTATTGTATTTATAACATGTAACCGTTTATGTTTATTGTAATTTAGATGTATGACTATTTTATTGTATTTCTTAAAACCTGGTTGAATGGTAGACAAGGCCTTAAGACCTTAACTCTGCCAGGTAAAATAAAGCTATTATTATTATTATTATTATTATTATTATTATTATTATTATTATTATTATTATTATTATTATTATTATTATTATTATTATTATTATTATTAACTCAATTCGTTTTATTTTATACTCTACTAGAAATAAAATATACCTACATTATTCTTAACCTTTACACTGCTACGAACGGGTATATCCGTTGGCAAAGAAAATGCTTGCTGTGCTATGGGTGTGTATATCCATTCTCAACTCCAAACGCCTGCTAGTTATATAATACGTATTGCATTGCTTTCAAACGAAGCAGGCATATACTGCCATCTCCTAGGAACCTAAATAACCTTTTTCCATATTTCTCCCTGCATTGAGCAAGGAGTGTTTTAAAGTCTGGAAATATCTCAGCAGTGAAAAGGCTAAGTGGCATTATAGCCAAATAAGGACCTTCGCCTGCTGAATGAGCCTCCTCCAGACATCCTTCCGAGGCGTCATATTTGGGTTCCTAACAAGACAGTTTTACAGAATGGGTCGTCAGACGCATGCCTAACCCCCCAACCTGGAGGACCAGGGAGTCTTCTGTTGGGGTTCCATACCCTAGCTGAGATGGCTTTGCTTGAGGGCGTCAGGCTTCGCCTGAACCAATTCCTAAACGTCTTGTCTTGCTGGTCAGGTGGCTGTTGTCTTATATCTAGGTATTTATTAGTACGTCTACTCAGCATTGATGCATCTCCTGCAGTAGATATTTGTATAAGATGGATAATTTAGGAAAGGTAACTGGAGATTATGAGCTACTCAATCCTCAGGGGTATAGGAAGGTTATGAAATGAAAGGATATTTGGTTAAGGACAGCGGTTTGCTGCTCCTGTTAGTCGCCTTTTACGACAGGGGGAGGTCCCGTGGTGCTATTCTACAACCCGGCACCACACGGGGTCATATACAGGCCTATTCAGAAAGAAGGAACAGACTTCAAACATTTATTTCTTCCAAACTACAAAAAATAGAAACACAATTCTAACGTTCCAGGAAAGAGAAAAGTTCAAATTTCACTATTTTATGCATTCCATATGAGCACCATGTGTTACACGACAAATATCAAAACGGTGAAACAGCTGGTATCTAGTTATCGAATTCACAGCTTCAACAATTCGATGTCGGAGATTTTCAAGAGTGTCAGGTATGGGGGGGGGGTAAAAATATGGTTTTTTACGTAACCCCACAGATAAAAGTCACAAGGGGTTAGATCTGGTGACCTGGGAGGTCACCGGCAATGAAGGCTACCGAATCTTCTGCTCCTCCTCTTCCAATCGAATGTCCTGTTATGTTGTCATTTTAATACAATCAACATGACGAGCAACAGCGCCAATGCGGCCGTGATCAGAACTTCAAACTTTTTTCTTTCCAGGAACGTTGGAATTGTGTTTCTATTTTTTGTAGTTTGGAAGAAATAAATATTTGAAGTCTGTTCCTTCTTTTTGAATAGCCCTGTATATAACTGTGATCATAGCTAACTAACTAACTCATTGGCACTATCGAACCCGGAGGTTCATGACCGCGCGGACATAAGCTCTCCATACATCTCTATCCTGAGCTAATGTTTTCCAATCATTCCCTGTATAATCTACTTCCCTCAAATCATAGTTAATGTTATTCTCCCACCTCATTCTTGGTCTACCAACTGGGCATTTTCCCTCTGGTTTTCCTACAAGAAGCTTCCTTGCACCTCTTTCATTTCGCATTCGTGCCACATGTCCTGCCCATCGCAATCTAAGAGACTTAACTGTTCTCATTATATCTGGCTTCCTATAAAAACCATGTAGTTCACTGTTATATAGTCTTCTCCATTCATCTATATGTCCATCTCTCTTTGGTCCAAAAATGTTCGTAAGAACTTTATTCTGTAATACTCGTAATCTCCTTTCCTCCCTTAAAGTAAGAGTCCATGTTTCGCATGCATATAATATAACTGGTAGAATAATAGTTTTATATATTTTCAGTTTAACGTTTTTTGAAAGGAGTTGGGACATCAAGAGTCTCTGTAATACATAATAGCATGCATTTCCAGAATTGAGCCTATGTTTAATTTCTTTGTGCATCTCATTCCTATTTGTGATTATTGTTCCTAGGTATTTGAATTCAGCACTTCCTCAAAATTTCCCTCATTTGTCGTTAGCTGTCCATTTCCATAATATAATGTATTTCTACGTGTGACCATATATTTATTTTTATTGATATTTACTTCCAGTCCCAATTTCTTAGTGTTACTCAATTGTGTGTATCCCCTCGCTATCGTCAAATAACTGTGATCATAATTATCAATATTTCAAAATATCTGTAAGATGAGCCCAAGGAATTCACATTTCATGTGATTTTGAAATTATTAATTTAAAATCCTCGAACTTCGAATTAGTATATAAGGAATTAATTTATATTTTATTTGGTAAATTATTTTTAGGAATTAAGCAAAGATTTATTCGCCTGTTTATCAAAAACATCGCTTCATGGTGGTTCTTTGGAAAAAAAAAAAAATGAGGATGCTTATGAGCTAATACGTAACGGCAAGATTATTGAAAATATTAAGAATTGATGCATATTCCATTTTACAAAGTTGAAAACACAAGAGTGGAATAACATCACATTTGAAAAATGTATACAAGTACGGTAATTAATAGTGAGAGATAAGACGCGTGTTGGTTCATATCCTGACACGCGAACTTATGCTTGTACCTGCTCTGTATTAATTTAGTGGACATGTTTCCAGTTACATGTATATTTATGCACTACGTAAACTTGGCGTAGTCATTTGTTATTCACACATTCACAGTCATTCTACAATATATACATTTTTTTTTCGCGATAGTGCGTTTTTTCGTACTTAGAGCAAAAGTGACCATGATTGAAAGTTCAACTTCCTACATTTCGGGATTGCCAACCTAAATAACTATACTGTAATAAAATTACTAATGACAAATGAGGAAAATGTTGAGGAAGTGCTGAATTCAAATACCTAGGAACAATAATCACAAGTAGGAATGGGATGCACAAAGAAATTAAACATAGGCTCAATTCTGCAAATGCATGCTATTATGCATTGCAGAGACTCTTGACGTCCAACTCCTTTCAAAAAACGTTAAACTGAAAATATATAAAACTATTATTCTACCAGTTATATTATATGGGTGCGAAACATGGACTCTTACTTTAAGGGAGGAAAGGAGATTACGGGTATTTGAGAATGAAGTTCTTAGGAATTTTTTTGGACCAAATAGAGATGAACAGACAGGGGAATGGAGAAGACTACATAACAATGAACTACATGGTCTTTATAGGAAGCCAGATATAATAAGAACAGTTAATTCTCGTAGACTGCGATGGGCAGGACATGTTGCACATATGGGGAATGAAAGACGTGCATGGAAGCTTCTTGTAGGAATGCCAGAGCGAAAACGCCCAGTTGGTAGACCAAGAATGAGGTGGGAGAATAACATTAACTATGATTTGAGGGAAGTATATTATACATGGAGTGATTGGAAAACGTTAGCTCAGGATAGGGATGTATGGAGAGTTTATGTCCGTGCGGCCATGAACCTACGGGTTTGATAGTGCCAGTGAGTTAGTTAGTTAGTAATAAAATAACTACACTGTAATATTACATATTACAAACAACGTGTCGGAAGTAAAACCGCTCCCTCTATGTATACTACGTACAATATAGGCCTATGTACAAAAAATATGCAAAAGCTAGTGTTAATATACATTATACGAAACAAATCACTGCATTTTAAATGAACTGAACTTTATTTGAAACAATTTATAAAACCGCATTGGCGCTGTAGCTTCTCATATTGATTGTTTATATTAAAATGGCGACACAACAGGACGTTGGATTGGAAGAGGAGAAGTAGAAAATCAACTTCATCGCCGGTGGCCTCCCAGATCACCAGACCTAGCCCCGTGTAATTTTTATCTGTGCGTTTACATAAAAGACCGTGTTTTTATCCCCCCTATGCCTGACACTATTGAAAATCTGTAACGTCTAATTGTTGAAACTGTGAATTCGATAATTAGAGACCAGCTGATTCGTATGTGGCAAGAAATTAGCCATTGTTTTGATATTTGAGTGCCTCATTGCCATAGGTGCCTAACCCACAATTTAAAAAATCTTTTCCCTGTAATTGCACTATAAATAATCATCTCACATCTGCTATAACATTTTTGTGTTAATTTTATCTCATCCATAATGTTATAGGCAGATGTGGCTGTGACAGAGATAATTATTTCTAGTGCAATTACAGGGAAAAGCATATTTTTTAAATTGTGGGTTAGCCACCTATAGCACTGAGGCACTAATTTGTCGTATAACACAAGATGCTCATATTGAATGCATAAAATAATGAAATTTGAACTTTTCTCTTTCCAGGAACGTTGGAATTGTGTTACTATATATATTGTTTGTAGTTTGGAAGAAATAAATATTTGAAGTATGTTCCTTCCTTCTGAATAGCCCTGTATTACTTAATCTATAGTTTAAAATACTCTCCCGGAAGGTGGTATCCCTGTAAGACCCAGGTGGGGTGAGACATGTAAAAGTACCAACAAGTGGAGAGTTTAAACAAAGATGAACTATTTCATATTAAGATATCACCAATAGCGTGCTATGCAATCACCACATTCTGGATTCGGTTAACCATAGCAAGTCTGAAAAGACTGGAAATGGTCAAAATTACCTACCTCCGGAGAGTACTTAGGGTTTCAAGGTCAACGAGCTCCCGACTCATATACCATCTAACCAAGACTGACTTCTTCATCAGAGAAATAGCGTTACAATATAACCTGACACACACCCCGGCCTACGAAGCACACATAAGAGAGAGTTCTTCTTTCCTTTATTTTCTTTTCTTCTCCAGAAAAGCCTGACCAGAGGCTATAAGATGGCAGGCCCATCACTGGTCTTGCCTTCCTTTGGCCAGCAACCAATCGAAGGGACTATTATTATGCTTTCAAGTCTTATACGAGAATTTTCCGGAAGAAGCTGGAGGGAAAATTTTCTATAGGATCGTAACAGGCCTTGGCCTAATACTTGGAAGGAAGAAGAAGAAGAAGCAGAGGATATAGACCGCGGATTCTTCTTGACCCTAGCGATGAAAATCGAAGAATGGAAGGACCCAAACTTTTCCTTAAGACACGTGTTCACGAGGACCGCCACACATGGATTCCACAACAGAGTATGTACCATAAAAAGGTTCCACCTCGCATCGAACCAATGCCTCTGCAAGCTATGTGACCAAAAATGTCAACAATACCACCTTATTGACTTTATAGCAAGAAGTAAGCCTTTAAAATTCTATGCTGATGACAATAACTTCCAGTAATTGTATTATAATGTACACAGGGTGTTTAATAAATCTTTATATTAAACAAAGGTGAAGAAGAATGCATCATTTGATAATACTTTACTAATGAAAGCTGATCGTGTCATATTATTTCTGGAAGGAAACTGATTATGAAGTCACCCAGGACAGATTGCATAGTTTATTTGGCTGAGTGTACACTAGAGAAATACGAACATAGTATAAATTTCCAAGAGAAACAACTGCAAGTGGCAGGAGTAGAGTTGGCCGGTTCGTAGTGTCCAGAGTCGTGCAGGTCACAACAAAAGCAAGCCGCTGGATTGTCATCAGGTCAGGTCACCATCGTGATGAAATTCCCTTCCTCCTGACATCTGCTACTCAACAAGACACGTGGTGCAGAATAAAAACAAAAGCCAGCTGAATTCCGCAAGTATACATCAAAATGCGAGGTCCGGGACAAATTTTCCATTTAAACAGCGAGTTGACTCATGTTCCCAGTTTTAATCCGGATGTCGTTTTCCTCAGATGTTAAGTCAAATGCAGATTTAGAATTTCAAAACCATAACTAACTATCTCACTGGCACTATCGAACCCGTAGGTTCATGGCCGCGCAGACACAAACTCTCCATACATCCCTATCCTGAGCTAATGTTTTCAAATCATTCCCTGTACAATCTACTTCCCTCAAATCATAGTTAATGTTATTCTTCCACCTCATTCTTGGTCTATCAACTGGGCGTTTTCCCTCTGGCTTTCCTGCAAGAAGCCTCTATGCATGTCTATCATTCTCCATTCGTCCCACATGGCCTGCCCATCGCAGTCTATGAGACTTAACTGTTCTTACATCTGGCTTCGTATGAAGACCATCTCAATTCTGGAAATGCGTGCTATTATACATTATTGAGACTCTTGACTTCCCAACTCCTTTCAAAAAACGTTAAACTGAAAATATATAAAACTATTATTCTACTACTTGTCACGCAGCGGGCCCGGGTTCGATCCCCGGTCGGGGCAGTTTTTCTGGGTGAGGTTTTTATCGGTGTTTTTCCTCATCTGTAAGACAAATGTCAGGAAAACTTTAAGGCCCAAACGGTCCCCGAAATCATATGGCCATCACCATCATCATTCTTATCATTATCATCATCATTATCACCCTTCACCGATGTGGAAAGCAACGGGAAGCTACCATACCTACAATTCCCTAGTAAAGCTGCAAAGCATAGCATGAAAATGCTATGATTGCAGTGAAGGACCTGCCTTCGGGCAGAATTACTATGGATGGATGGATATTATATGGATGCGAAACATAGACTCCTACTTTAAGGGAGGTAAGGAGATTACGAGTATTTGAGAATAAAGTTCTTAAGAACATTTTTTGGCTAAAGAGAGATGAACAGACAGGTGAATGGAGAAGACTACATAACAATGAACTACATGGTCTTATAGGAAACCAGATATAATAAGAACAGTTAAGTCTCTAGACTGATAAGAGCAGGACATGTGGCACGAATGAGGAATGAATGACGTGCATGGAAGCTTCTTATAGGAAGACTAGAGGGAAAATACACAGTTGGTAGACCAAGAATGAGGTGGGAGAATAACATTAACTATTATTTGAGGGAAGTAGATTATACAGGGATGATTGTAAAACATGAGCTCAGGATAGGAATATATGGAGAGCTTATGTCCGGGCGGCCATGAACCTACGGGTTCGATAGTGTTAGTTAGTTAGTTAGTTAGTTAGTTAGTTAGTTAGTTAGTTAGTTAGTTAGTTAGTTAGTTAGTTAGTTAGTTAGTTAGATAAGTATAAGCTCCAGGTTAAAAATAACAGCTGAATGATCCAACATGCTAAACACATGTTGTCCCTACACTGATTGAATGATCGTCCACCTCTGTGATTGAAACAAGTGGAGATAAAGGCAGTAGTCGGTCGGTCTGTGGAGCAGTGTGAACTGAGGCAGTGCCACAGCCAAGCAAACGCTGAGTTTTGGATGTTGATCGCTATAAATTAAATTGGCGAGGTGATTATCCGCTACGCCTGTCTGTGCCACATCCATTTAAACTGCCTCATTATCACACCAGGCTTATTATCACCCATTTTATTAATTTCAGGGGTATCAATAAATTTCTACACAACACTATAATTACACTCGTGAAACATACCAACATAAATTAAATCAACAAACTTCAAAATTAGAATACAGCGCTCATACGTAACTCTTATTCCAAACTTAACATTATTTTTATTCTTCCAAATCTTAGTAAGATTCAAGTTCTACAAAACAATGGCGTTTTATTTTACAATGGACAAATGGACGAAAAAAACATTTATTAAAAAATATTTTTTTAAATGCCCCAGGTTTGTCTTTCGACATCCCTGGTTTCTCTCCTGGCATGGCGTACTTGTAACCCACTTCTGAGGTTGGGGTGCCTGGAAGGCTGGGTTACGTTGCCTCGATGATATGATGATGATAATGATCCGCCTGGAGAGTCCCTAATCCTAAGCTTAACCTAAGATGAATATGAATGATGATGATCGCGATGGCCAAGTGATTTCGGGGACCGTTTGGGCCTTAAAGTTTTCCTGGTATTTGTCTTACAGATGAGGAAAAACCCCGATAAAAACCTCCCCAGAAAAACTGTCCCGACCGGGGATCGAACCCGGACCCGCTGCGTGACAAGGCAGCACGCTACCGCGAGACCACAGCGGTGGACAAAAAAATAATTATTTGAATCCATTAATTGAAATTGAAATAAAAAAATCTGTGAGTGATGGAGAAATTCCGAATACATATTTGAAAACACAATAAAAAAACTGCATTAAATACAACTATTGGTACTCATGAGACAAAAATCATGTTGACCAGTGTAATAGGAAGGAAACCAAGGAAGATAAACATGAGGATTAAAGATGAGGTCATTGAGCAAGTGGAGAGCTTCAAATACTTGGGTTGTACTATCAGTAGTAACATGAACTGCGGTCAAGAAGTAAAGCAGAGGATAGCAATGGAAAAAGAAGCTTTTAACAAGAAGAGAAGCATTTTCTGCGGACCTTTGGCAAAAGAATTACGGAAGTGGCTAGTGAAGTGATTTGTGTGGAGTGTGGCATTGTATTGGACATTACGACGGAATGAGGAAAAGCGACTGGAAGCTTTTGAGATGTGGATATGGAGAAGGATGGAATGTATAAAATGGACAGATAAAATAAAAAATAAAGATGTGCTAGACAGAGTGGGTGAAGGAAGAACAATGCTGGAACTCATAAAGAAGAGGAAAACAAATCTGATTGGCCACTGGCTAAGAAGAAGCTTCTTGCTGACAGATGCCCTAGAAGGAATGGTCAACGGAAAGAAAGTTAGAAGCAGAAAAAGACATCAGATGATAGACAATATTAAAATAAATGGTTTGTATGCGGATACAAAAAGGAAAGCTGAGTTAAGGAAAGAGAGAATGCTGTGTTTGCAGTGAAAGACCTTCTCTTGGGCACAACACTATGAATTATGTATAAAATTTAAGCATGAACTGGACTGGGAAAGACATCAGATGATAAACAATATTAAAAAAAATGGTTTGTATGCGGATACAAAAAGGAAAGCTGAGTTAAGGAAAGAGAGAATGCTGTGTTTGCAGTGAAAGACCTGCTCTTGGGCACAACACTATGAATTATGTATAAAATTTAAGCATGAACTGGACTGGGAAAGACATCAGATGATAAACAATATTTAAAAAAATGGTTTGTATGCGGATACAAAAAGGAAAGCTGAGTTAAGGAAAGAGAGAATGCTGTGTTTGCAGTGAAAGACCTACTCTTGGGCACAACACTATGAATTATGTATAAAATTTAAGCATGAACTGGACTGGGAAAGACATCAGATGATAAACAATATTAAAAAAATGGTTTGTATGCGGATACAAAAAGGAAAGCTGAGTTAAGGAAAGAGAGAGAGATGCTGTGTTTGCAGTGAAAGACCTACTCTTGGGCACAACACATATGAATTATGTATAAAATTTAAGCATGAACTGGACTGGGAAAGACATCAGATGATAAACAATATTAAAAAAAATGGTTTGTATGCGGATACAAAAAGGAAAGCTGAGTTAAGGAAAGAGAGAATGCTGTGTTTGCAGTGAAAGACCTACTCTTGGGCACAACACTATGAATTATGTATAAAATTTAAGCATGAACTGGACTGGGAAAGACATCAGATGATAAACAATATTAAAATAAATGGTTTGTATGCGGATACAAAAAGGAAAGCTGAGTTAAGGAAAGAGAGAATATTGTGTTTGCAGTGAAAGACCTGCTCTTGGGCACAACACTATGAATTATGTATAAAATTTAAGCATGAACTGGACTGGGAAAGACATCAGATGATAAACAATATTAAAAAAAATGGTTTGTATGCGGATACAAAAAGGAAAGCTGAGTTAAGGAAAGAGAGAATGCTGTGTTTGCAGTGAAAGACCTACTCTTGGGCACAACACTATGAATTATGTATAAAATTTAAGCATGAACTGGACTGGGAAAGACATCAGATGATAAACAATATTTAAAAAAATGGTTTGTATGCGGATACAAAAAGGAAAGCTGAGTTAAGGAAAGAGAGAATGCTGTGTTTGCAGTGAAAGACCTACTCTTGGGCAGAACACTATGTATGTAAGCAAGAACTGGACTGGAAGCTATGCTTATATTATAAAATGGCGCACGTCATAACTCCACGTCAAGCTGATGCTGTATTTACACGACCAATCAACATTTTCCCATCAAGAAAATGAAGCCCCACCCAAAATACGGTGTTTAACACCTCGCCTCATTTTGTCACTAACCTGGAATTAATTTCTCTCAAAACCTGCGATAATAAGACTCATTGTGACGCCATCTTGATTTATGTTTCAGAATTAATTAATTATCTGGCCACGAACTCGTTAACTCTATGCATGCAAATAAGTTTCACATAAAATTATTCAAGCACAAGATCACAATATTCATAAAAACATATAGAAATTACCATTTTCTTGTCGTGATCAACATGAAATATCACAAACAAAACTACAATTATTTCCTACAGTCACCTCGCCCTAGGTTTCTTCCTTGCCCTCTAATGGCGGCAGAAACTTTTTAGTGTTATTTCTCATAAAATGTTATATACACTGTTATTTGCGGATGACCAGATAATAACACTGTGCAACAAAAAAAGAAAAAAAAACTTGTTTTTTTCTCAGAAAGAAAAATGTGTGATTCTGATAGTATTTTTTCTACTGAATTCAAATATGATATCGGTTTTTCTTCATCGCGCTAGGTTTCCGAGAGACAGACATTTATAATTTCAAACACTTAAATATTTTCTACATTCGTAACTACACAATATTCGACCATTCGGACTCACCTAGAAAGTAAGAAATGACGATTTTCTGCTATATTTCGCTTGTGGAGCATCCCTCTTGATAGTCCAACAATAATCGGCCAGCATATTAGTATTCTATTTGCCTTGATATCTCTTTTCCATAGCTGAAACCATTTGAGTTAGTTCATTTGGTTTTATTTTACAATGGACAAATGGACGAAAAAACGTTCATTACAAAATTATTTAAATCCATTAATTGAAATTGAAATAAAAAAAACTGTGGGTTATGGAGAAATGCCGAATACATATTTCAAAACACGATAAAAAAAACTGCATTAAGTACAACTATTGGTACTCATGAGACAAAAAATCATGTTGACCAGTGTAATTTCTCAAGAATATGAAGGCATGGAGTTTATGTTCAGAAAATTATTGGACAAATACGATAACTGGGGTTTGAAAATAAATTTAGAAAAAACATTTAATATGGGATGTGGAGCCGAAACCGAAGATTCAAAAGGGGTATATTAGAGGATGTGAAGAATTTGAGTATCTGGGAGTAAAAGAAGATAAAGAGGATAAACAAGAAAGTGATATTAAGAACAGAATAAATAAAGGTAGAGCAATAACAGCAATGATGAATGGAGTCTTATGGAACAGACATATAACCAGAAAAAATAAGTTACAAACTTCTAATCCAATAGTGAGAAGTACTGTCACATATGGAGCTGAAGTTGGGAAATTCAACAAAAACTTTGAACAAAAACTTATATCGGTGGAAATGGATTTCTTGAAGAGAGCAGCAAGATGCTCAAAATTAGGAAAAATCAGAAATACTGTCATTCGAGAAAAAAAAAAAGAATATTAGATATTCAATAGTAGATTATATAAGATATAAGCAATTAAATTGGTATGGGCACGTACGACGAATGCAAGAAGGAAGGTTACCCAGGAAAATATTGGAATGGTGTCCACCTGGAAGAAGAAGGAAAGGAAGACCTTGCAACTCGTGGATGTAAGAAATAAGAACTGGAATGAGAACAAGAGAACTGGAGGACATGGAGTGGATGGAAAGAGACGAGTGGAGAAGAAAAGTAAAACTTTAGGCACAGAAAGATGTGTAAACATTAAAATTCTGTATATAAATAATAAATTTAAAAAAAAATGCATTAAACACGCTATAGCCTATATTCCAATAAGATCATCATCATCAACAACATTCACGGATTAAGCCCATGTGGTTTGTTCCGGTCTCATAGATTCTCATTCAAAAAGTTAAATCCATCACTTTTTCGGTCTACCAACATTCCTGTCAACGTTGGATCAATCCTGTTTTCTTTATCTATTAGACTTTAAAACTTAACATTTGAAGCTGGGTTGTTGGATGTGATGTCCCACGTTGTAGAAATATGATTGTAATAATTTAGATCACTGTTATTTGCCACGGCACTGATGACTCCCTTCAGGGGAATGAGGGAAAGTTTCTTACATAAACAAATAACGACACTTTGTTAACAGTTAAACTAAATGCTATTTTATTAAATTTTTCACTTCTGTTTAGATGAATCTTGTAAAAGATCAATCATTTAAAAGATTCCGGTTTAAATTAATAAATTTCACTTATACAAGATTATTATTTCATGTATGTAATGGATGACTATTTCCAACAGTCAATTTTTCACTAACACTTTATTTCCACTTTATGGATTATTTATATTTAAGATGAATGGAATTTATACTTCAATATTATTTTCCATAACTTTGACACCATTTTGTCAACTAATATCAAGAAATGAACTATAATTCTCTAATTTCTTGATGACCTATTATTTTACATGTCTGACTTCTTTCAAGTATTGTAGCCATCTTGTTGTTCTGGGAAAAATCCCATTTCATCTCAGTTATAATCTGGAAGTTCTGATTGGTCCAACTGAAAAGGAAGGAGTACTACTGACTAACTGCCATCCAATTCGTCCAATCCCATTTATTTATTATAAAAAATATAAATCCAAATATTTCAAGTATTTTTACATATATTAAATCAGTTAGAACTATATTAACAGTTTATATTGACCAGTTTGAATTTTTTTATATACTTATAAAAAATTTGAATTCTCTAAATCAATCTTATTTCCATTCTTACTAGAAATAAATATAATTATATTTAAATATTAAAAAACCCTTATTGTTATTATATGGGGATAAATATCCGGTTTTAACTTTTAGTAATTAGAATATTTCCTCTGGGTACGTTATTGGCGTTCCGGAGTGTTCATGATTTATCTCCCTCAAAACATGGTTAAAATCCCACATCAATCTTAGCCTTCCTAATGGGCGTTATTCCTCGGATTTTCCTACAAATCATATTATGTAATATTAAAAATTCCATGATTTTTAAAGACACGATAATTTATTAAGCTCGGACAATTTTGGGGAAATTCAAGGTCAGTTGATATTTGGAGCCTTCTGTTAGCCTTCCTACTGGGAGCTATTTCTCTGATTTTCCTACAAATTATAATATGTAATATTAAAAATTCGTGAATTTTTAAAGACATAATAATTTGTTAAATTCGGACAATTTTGGGGAAATCCAAGATCAGCTGATATTTGGGGACTTCTGTTGTTAAGTTTCTTAAAAACACCAAGACTACAGTCTTGTAAAACTCAGTTTCGAATTTTTGGATTTAGACCTGAATATTTGCATTAGAAATCCCGGACACTTTCTAGATTGTATTTTTGCAGTTTTGAAATTTCGAAAATTTGGAGATTTTTTGGAAAAACGCCAAGACTATAGCCTTCGAAAACTCAATTTTAAAATTTCGGATTTAGACCTGAATTTATGCATTAGAAATCTCGGACACACCTTCTGGATTGTATTTTTGCATTTTTGAAATTACGAAAATTTTGACATTTTTTTGGAAAAACGCCAAGACTATAGCCTTGGAAAACTCAATTTTGAAATATTGTATTTAGACCTGAATTTTTGCATTACAAATCCCGAATACACCTTCTACATTGTATTTTTGCTGTTTTTGAAATTTCGAAAATTTTGACTTTTTTGGAAAAACACCAAGACTATAGCCTTGGAAAACTCAATTTCGATTCTTTTGGATTTAGACCTGAATTTTTGCATTAGAAATCCCGGACACACCTTGTACATTGTATTTTTGCAGTTATTGAAATTTCGAAAGTTTTGACATTTTTTGGAAAAAAAGACTATAGCCTCGGAAAACTCAATTTTGAAATCTTGTATTTAGACATGAATTTTTGCATTAGAAACCCCGGACACACGTTCTAGATTGCATTTCCACAGTTTTTGAAATTTCGAAAATGTTGACATTTTTTGGGAAAACACCAAAATTATAGTCTCGAAAAACTCAATATTGAAATTTTGGATTTAGACCTGAAATGTTTGCATTAGGAATCCCGGACACACCTTGTAGATTGTATATTTGCAGTTTTGAAATTTCGAAAATTTTGACATTTGGAAAACTCAATTTTAATTGTTGGATTTAGACCGTACTTTTTTCATTACAAATCCCAGACATACCCTCTAGATTGTATTTTTGCAGTTTTTGAAATTTCGATAATTTTGTCATTTTTTGGAAAAAAAACACCTAGACTATAGCCTTGGAAATCTCAATTTTGAAATTTTGGATTTAGACCTGAATTTTTGCATTAGAAATCCCGGACACACCTTCTAGATTGTATTTTTGCAGTTTTTAAAATTTCGAAAGTATTGACCTTTTTTTGGAAAAACACGGGACACACCTTCTAGATTGTATTTTTGCAGTTTTTAAAATTTCGAAAGTATTGACCTTTTTTTGGAAAAACACGAAGACTGTAGCCTTAGAAAACTGAATTTTCAAATTTTGGATTTAGACCGTATTTGTTACATTACAAATCCTGGAGATACCTTCTAGATTGTATTTTTGCAGTTTTTGAAACTTCGAAAATGTTGACTTTTTTTTGGAAAAAGAGTAAGACTATAGCCTCGGAAAACTCAATATTGAAATTTTGGATTTAGACCTGAATTTTTGCATTAGAAATATCGGACACAACTTCTAGATAGTATTTTTGCAGTTTTTGAAATATCAAAAATGTTTACTTTTTTTTGGAAAAATATCAAGACTATATATATCCTTGGAAAACTCAATTTCGAAATGTTGGATTTAGACCGGATTTTTTGCATTAAAAATCCCGGACACAATTCTAGATTATATTTTTGCAGTTTTTGAAATTTGTAAAATTTTTACTTTTTTTGGAAAAACACCGAGACTTTAGCCTTAGAAAGCTTAATTTTGAAATGTTGGATTTAGACCGTATTTTTTGCATTATAAATCCCAGACACACCCTCTGATTGTATTTTTTTGCAGTTTTTGAAATTTCGAAAATTTTGACATTTTTTTAAAAATAGCAAGACTATAGCCTCAGAAAACTCAATATTCAAATTTTAGATTTACACCTGAATTTTTGCATTAGAAATCCCGGACACACCTTCTAGATTCTATTTTTGCAATTTTTGAATTATCGAAAATTTTGACTTTTTGGAAAAACATCAAGAATATATCCTTCGAAAACTCAATATCGAAATTATGGTTTTAGACCTGAATTTTGCATTAGAAATCCCGGGCACACCTTCTTAGATTGTATTTTTGCATTTCGAAAATGTTAACATTTTTTTTGGAAAAACACCAAGACTATAGCCTCCGAAAACTAAATTTCGAAAATTTGATTTAGATCTGAATATTTGCATTAGAAATCCCGGACACACCTTCTACATTATATTTTTTCAGTTTTTGAAATTTCGAAAATATTGTCATTCTTTCGAAAAACATGAAGACTATAGCCATAGAAAACTGAATTTTGAAATGTTTGATTCAGATCGTATTTTTTGCATTACAAATCCTAGACATACCCTCTAGATTGTAATTTTGCTGTTTTTGAAATTTCGAAAATTTTGACATTTTTTTGGAAAAACAGTAAAAAACTCAATATTGAAATTTTGGATTTAGACCTGAAATTTTGCATTAGAAATCCCGGACACACCTTCTAGATAGTATTTTTGCAGTTTTTTAAATATCGAAAATTTTGACATTTTTTGGTAAAACATCAGGGATATAGCCTTGGAAAACTCAATTTCGAAATTATGGGTTTAGATCTGAATTTTTGCATTAGAAATCTCGGACACATCTTCTAGATTGTATTTTTGCATTTCGAAAATTTTGACATTTTTTTCGAAAAACACCAAGACTATAGCCTTGGAAAACTCGATTTTGAAATCCTGAATTTTTGCAGTTTCTGAAATTTCGAAAATGTTGACTTTTTTGGAAAAATACTAAGACAATAACCTGGGAAAACTGGATTTTGTAATCTTGTATTTAGACCTGAATTTTTGCATTAGAAATCCCGGACACGCCTTCTAGATTGTATTTTTGTAGTTTTTGAAATTTCGAAAATATTGACTTTTTTTGGAAAAACACGCCTTGGAAAACTCAATTTCGAAATGTTGCATTTACACCTGATTTTGTGCATTAGAAATCCCGGACACACCTTCTAGATTGTATTTTTGCAGTTTTTAAACTTTCAAAAATTTTGACTTTTTTTTTTAAACACCAAGACTATAGCCTTGGAAAACTCAAATTTGAAATCTTGTATTTAGACCTGATTTTTTGCATTAGAAATTTTAGTTTGTATTTTTTGCAGTTTTTGAAATTTCGAACATTTTGACATTTTTTTGGAAAAACGCCAAGACTATAGCCTTGGAAAACTCGTTTTGAAATTTTGGATTTAGACCGTATTTTTTACATTACAAATCCCAGGCATACCCTCTAGATTGTAATTTTTTGCAGTTTTTTTTAATTTCAAAATTTTTGACTTTTTTTGGAAAAACACCAAGACTATAGCCTTGTAAAACTCAAATTTGAAATCTTGTATTTAGACCTGAATTTTTGCATAGAAATCTTAGATTGTATTTTTTGCAGTTTTTGAAATTTCGAAAATTTTGATATTTTTTGGAAAAACATCAAGACTATAGAGCCTTGGAAAACTCAATTCCGAAATTTCGGATTTAGACCTGAATTTTTGCATTAGAAATCCCGGCCACACCTTATAGATTGTATCTTTGCATTTTTGGAAAAACACGAAGACTATAGCCTTGGAAAACTCAATTTCGAAATACTGTATTTAAACCTGAAATTTTGCATTAGAAATCCGGGACATATCCTACTAGATTGTATGTTTGTTTTTTTTTTTAATTTCGAAAATTTTGACATTTTTTGGAAAAACACGAATAATATAGCCTTGGAAAACTCAATTTTGAAATTTTGGTTTTACACCTGAATTTTTGCATTAGAAATCCCGGACACACCTTGTAGATTGTATTTTTGCAGTTTTTCAAATTTCGATAATGTTATTTTTTTGGAAAAACACCAAGACTGGCCTCGGAAAACTCAATTTTGAAATCTTGTATTTAGACCTGAATTTTTGCATTAGAAATCCCGGACACACCTTCTAGATTTTATTTTCACAGTTTTTGAAATTTAGAAAATTTTGACATTTTTTAATATCTTTCAGCGACTTCCAATAGCGTTTTAAGAGCATTTACTGTCAATACTATCTTATACAAACCATTATCGAGTTATAAAGATCTGTAAAATACTGAAAGCAGACAATTTCTTCAATTTTCTTTGATGTCCAACAGCTCTGCCTCCTATAGGTTTCCATTTGTAGAGTTTCTTGACCAGTCTCTGATCATCCATTCTTATCAAATGTCCAAACCAACCAATTCTGAGAGATCTTATATGGTTTACTATATTCTGATTTTTGGTTAATTTGTTTAGTTCGTTATGTGTTTTGATTCTCCAACAGTTATCAGTTCCTCTTTTTGGACCAAATATTCTTCTTAAAATTTTTCTTTCAAAAATTAATAATTTATGTTTTATTGTTTCTTTTAGGACCCAAGTTTCACAAGCATATGTAACTACTGGTCTAATGAGTGTTTTGTATAACCTTATTTTTGCAGTTTTTCATATTAATTTGCTTTTAAATAAAGTTCTATTTGCAAAATAAGCTTTATTCCCATTTACCTATCTTTCCTTAATTTTCTCTTCTAATGCATTATGTCCATTTACTTTGGTACCTAAGTATTTAAATGATTCTACTGTGTTAATTTGCATGTCATCAATTTGTAGATTTTCTATTGTGATTACTACATTTTAAATATTTTGTTTTCTCTTGATTTATTATTAGACCAATTTTTTTTATTCCTCTTTCAATTTTGTAAAGATTTCACATAACGCTTGTCTGGTTCTTGCTGTATTTAAAAATCTAATTCGAATATAAATTATGTATATGTCATATTTGGCAACACTGCCGTGGTATATTGAATGTAAAATCACTGCCGCCTCGATAGGAGAGACGTGTACTTACGCTACTTTTGCGCATGCGCGGTAAGTGAATATTACCGGTAATTGGGTACGGAGTGTCTTTATTTTCAATTTAGTGCATAACAACTCAATAAAACCGAGCCTCCACGCGGACAACAAAATGGCTTTTATGACACCAAATAATAGGGTACTAGGTGCTATTTTAACATATTAAGTTGCGATACCCCTTTTAACCAAATCGAACGAAAATAAAAACAAATTAACTTCCTAGAGGTATCAAGCACATTTATGTGTTTATAATTATTATCCACTTCAATCTCGTCTTCAGGAGAATAGACTTAGATCCTGCTATAAGAAATAATAAAGAAAGTGCCTAACTACAGTGTTAGAGTCCCTTAGGGCTCCCGTTCTCTAGAAGCTATAATGTTCTCCATCGATTGGAACGGTGTTATCTAATATTCTTTAATTGACTGCGCTAACTTCAAACAATAGCGTTTGATATACAGATTCCAGATTCAAATCCCGGAGACCATTAACCTGACTGGAGATTTTTTTTTTACTTACTTACTGAGTTAATACTAATAAAATTCATTGTTTAAAACCGTTGAGGTGGATAGTCCACCGCTGTGGTCTCGGGGTAGCGTGCTGCCTTGTCACGTCGGGGCAGTTTTTCTGGATGAGGCTTTTATCGGGGTTTTTCCTCACCCGTAAGACAAATGTCAGGAAAACTTTAAGGCCCAAACGGTCCCCGAAATCACATGGCCACAATCAATGACTTAGAACGCATTGAGAAAGTCAAGGCACGGTTCCTAAAATATGCCCACAGAGTGGGAAAATATGCGCCATCAAGGCTGGCATATGAGCTGGCCAAGGAAACCTTTTACATAGAAGATCTGAGACTCAGCCTACCATCTACCGGAGCCAGCAACAAGCTACTAGAACTGAGAAGAATGAAAAGAGCGGAGATAGATATCGACTGCAATGATCGATGGCAACTGGACCAAAGAGAATCAGGAGCAGAGACACACCATTACAAGACTAGCCATTCACGGCTTCCACCACAAATTATGCAAGAACAAGACATTCCACACCGCGAATGACCAATGTGTACGTGAATTGTGCGGACAGAGATGCAACCAATATCATATCACCGAGTGCCGGGTAAGAACAAAATCGATCTCCGAATATAGCAAAAAATAATACCCATTCGGGTGAACCTTCCATATTTATAAATCATATGGCCATCATCATCATCCTTATCATCATCATCATCATCATCCTTCACCGGTGTGGAAAGCAACGGGAAGCTACCACACCTACAATTCCCTAGTAAAGCTGCAAGCATAGCATGAAAATGATATGATTGCAGTGAAGGACCTGTCTTCGGGCAGATTACTATGGATAGATGGAGGTGGATAGTCATAAAATAAAATAAAGTTGGTCTTCTTAGGTCAGAGCCGTCGTCCTCAACTTATAAAATATGTATGTTTTTTTTTTGTCTGAAGGCCTTTCAGAATCTCCATTCCATCTTCTGCAGGTCTTTCTTCGCTACATTACTTGATGTTCTGGGTGCTGGTCCTAATGTAGTGTTGTCGTGACTAAAGCTTCTTCCTGACGATATCGTATAGTAGGTTGTTTAGTCTGGAAGTGCTTCCATTTATTAACAATTGTTAATAAATGAAAGAAAAACATAATATAAATACAGACCATGAGCGACCACAGGAATAATTTCCTTTAGAAAAAAATTACTGTGGTCTCACCGGGAATCAAACCCGGGACCCAATGAAGTAGTCATAAGCTCTGGCCACTAATCCATGATATTTTTTTTTTCTATCTCAAAAGTAAGATGATGTTTTCAAGGCATTTAAAAAAATGTAACTCCCCACCTCAAATCTTGAATACAGGTAGGTCTATACCTAATACAATTTGCACAACATGCTCACATAGGTATACAGAAAATACACAGAACTTGCAATTGCTTAATTAAAACAAGGATAACGTGATAAACATGCCTACATTCTCAGCTGCATAGATGTTATACCTAAGACACTTTATTTTGGGCTACAGAACTGAGGTAAACACATACACTCTATTACACAGCTATACAACTTTTTTTATTGTCCTGGATATTTCAGCGAATTTCTGTGTTTTCAAGTGCACAGTTTACGAATATATTCATGAAAGTGCTGAATGTGCTCTAGTTTTTTATGATTTTTGCGTATCTTATATCTTAAACAGTAAACGGCTTGTTACTAATAAAATTTGTTTCCAGTCATGATTTGATTTCTGTGCATTTTTTTCGCGCATACAAACATCACGTGATCCCCACTCTCGCACCCCTCACTCCGCACATCGGCCATGATTCAGTTATTTGACAAAATTAAAGTACTCACGACGTGCATCTGGATATGATAAAAAAATTCGTCAAAGCGTTGGACAAGGAAGGAGAATGTTTCAAATATATTTATAGAAAATTTCCTAAGCTCAGTATGTAAAAGTTAAAAGGCGGAATATTTGATGGTCCTCAAATTCGGCAATTGATGAAAGATGCAAATTTTATCAAAGTTATGACTGTTCCGGAAAGTGAAGCTTGGAAGGGTTTTGTATTGGTAGTAGAAAATTTCCCAGATAACTATAAAATACCAAATTATAAAGAAATTGTGCAAAACATGTTGACAAGCTTCAAGATTCTGGGAGCAAATATGAGTATAAAGTTACACTTTCTCCACAGTCACCTGGATAGATTTCCGGATAATTTTGGAAATTATAGCGACGAACAGGGAGAGCGCTTTCACTAGAATCTAAAAGTAATGGAGGAAAGGTATCAGGATAGATGGGACCGTCACATGATGGCAGATTACTACTGGTCTTTAAAAAGAGATTGTCCCCTAAAAATTATAGAAGAAAATCTTATAAAAGGTATTTTACTGAAGTATAACACGGGTTTTCGATATTTTTCTTCCTATTTACGTCAGTGCATACTAATTTTTCAAAAAACAATTGACATTATAAATATATATGTTCTATTTTTTTTTTTCATATTTTCCGATTTTTGTAGTGTAAAATGAAAATCTTCTTGTATCTTGTAAGCCCATTTCCCTTAACAGATATTTAGGCGCTCTCCCCCTACAGGGAAGAATTTGAACCATACTAATTTAGTTACACTTGTTTTCGTATAGATGTCATTTGAGTGGTCTGTGGTCAGCGTTCCGCCTGATACTGACATCTAGGAAACCAAGGTAGTACTAGGACGGGAAAATTCGGTAAATTTTGCTTAGAGGCCTTTTCATTCAGGCTTAAGGATCTTTTACGAGCCTGAAAATCTTCAGACCCTCGGGAGCAGAGGCAAGGAGCATAACCACTAGTCCACCGCGGCCCAAAATGAAAATAAAAGTTTAAAAAAAAAAACAGAGCAAATCTTCCAAAATCATTGATAGTTTCATGAATTGTGATCATAAATATATCCGAAATTAATCTTATATCAAGGGCAACAAAACCACTGTTGACCAGTGTTATTACTACGCATTTTCTGTCCACAAATAATAAAAGTTCGCCGGGAGACGAATTTCAAAATGTTTCAAGGATAAGAAAAATTTTCAATAAATCTCAAACGTAAACAAACACGACTCAGAATCGAAGAGATCACGTATCAAGAGAAGGAATTGGTAGCCACGATGGTGGTCACTTGATATTACGCCTGGCTGAGATGATCGGGAGAAAATTGCTAAATTTGAAATCAGAGTGTAACTTAATAACAAAAAAGTTAAATGTTGGTAAAGGAGTAGTAGAAGTTGGACCTCCGAGCTGGTAAATTATCAATGAAGCTGTGGCGATAATTACACCACTACAGGGTGGTCTACCAGTAGGGTTCCACTGATAATTGTCTTCTCAAGTACCGAGAAATTGTAAGCACAACCAGAATAAAAATATAATTGCCGCCTGTAAAATTTGACTTGGCAATGAACAATTCGATACACTCCACGTGAAAAAAAATCACCTCTCTTGATAATCATCCTGTACATTTCATTTATGTAAAATAAAAGGTTGTTTCAGTTATGGGTTAATTTATTTTCTTAAACGTGGCCAGTGTATTCTTAAGAAAAAACACATTGCCATTCGTAGGTAAAATGTTATTAAAACGCCCAGTTCTGCCACAACTAACATACCAAAAAAATATTTAACCTACAGATTTCCAAAAGTATTTGTCGGCATGACGTGTTCAGTTAAGTCCCTACAATTTACTTCGGTGGACCGGATTATTTATTTATTTTACCTGATTGAGTCTATCAGACTTAACTGTTCTTATTATATCTGGCTTCCCATAAAGACCATGTAGCTCACTGTTTTGTAGTCTTCTCCATTCACCTGTATGTTCATCTCTCTTTGGCCCAAAAATCTTCCTAAGAACTTTATTCTCAAAAACTCTCATGTCCTCCCTTAAAGTAGGAATCCATGTTTTGCACCCGTATAATATAACTGGTAGAACAATAGTTTTATATTTTTTCAGTTTAAAATTTTTTGAAAGGAGTTGGGACATCAAAAGTCTCTGCAATAGATAATAGCACGCATTTCCAGAATTGAGCCTATGTTTAATTTCTTTGTGCATCTCATTCCTATTTGTGATTATTGTTCCTAGGTATTTTAATTCAGCCACTTCCTCAAAATTTCCCTCATTTGTCTGCTGTCCATTTCCATTATATAATGCATTTCTACATGTGACCATATATTTTGTTTTATTGATATTTACTCCCAGTCGTAATTCCTTAGTGTTACTCAATAGTGTGTGCGTGTTGTCCTTTAGTATCTCCTCGCTATCGGCCAATAGTACTACATCATAAGCATAAACTAACAGCTTATTAATACCATTTAGTTGTAGGCCTTCATCATCCTCTAAAGATTTGATGGCATGTTCTAGTACAAAATTAAATAGTAGAGGAGATAGTGCATCTCCTTGCTTCAACCAATTCTGGATTTCAAAGGTGTCCGAAAACTGTTTGCCTACAGGCACCCTAATCTTTGTGCCATTTAGACACATTCGTATAAGTCTAACTTTTTAGGAATTCCGAACTCTAGCAGGATACTATATAACTTCTCCCTCTTAATTGAATATGCTTTTTTGAAGTTTACGTATAGTTGATGTACAGTACCAATATATTCCCATTTCTTTTCTAAAATTTTTCTTATACTAAAAATCTGATCTGTTGTAGACCTGTTTCTTCTAAATGCACATTGATATCTCATAGAATGTCATCAATATAGGGAGTAAGTCTGCTTACTAATATGGTTGGTATCTAATGTTGAGCACTTGATAATGAAATCATTCGCTGTAATGCTTACTAATATATTTGTAAGAATTTTGTACGAAGTTGAAAGTAATGAGATGCCCCTGTGGTTGTTGCAATCAGTTTTATCTCCTTTCTTATAAATTGGTACGATAATCGATTCTTTCCATTCATCTGGAAGAGCTTCTTTTTGCCAAATCATATTAAGCAACCAGCATATCTTGTCCACCAATTTTTTAATATATATAAGAGAAAAATTTTCATTTAGATTGTAACTCGCCCCGGTAGCTCAGACAGTAGAGCATTGGCGCAGAAAACCAAAGGTCCTGGGTTTGAGTCTCAGTCTGGGCATATAATTTTTCTCTTCAAATATGATTTATCCATCATTGAGATGTATGAAATGAATGATAAAAACATAGAGGGATATTATGCAAGTGAACTTGGCCCTCAATTAGTTTCTTTGGTCCTGTCTCCATCCCTCTGTTGCCTGGAATTCAGGCCATCTTCTTTGTAGTCAGATGCCTTGCTGAGTGAGCTACCTGCCAACCAATCAAATGCTGGCCTCACATCCACATATATCACTCACAGAGGTGGACAATCAGCCAACCAATAAAGGGGTGACATGTAGTGAGTATAACAGGTCCCCAGCCATTACAACTAATTTACTCACCCTGGAGCTACGAAGTGTGGTAACAATTTAAATTCTTCATGATTCTGAGTCTATAACATGACTGGAATTTCACGAGAAAATTTTTTCTCCAATGGAATCTAGAACTTACCATTATTCTGTAGTCCTGTGCCAAGACGACTGCTCAACCATGGTAATTAGTTCGTAATTAATAATATTATATCTATTATATCTTGTGATAGAATATCCATCCATAGTAATTGTGCCCGAGGGCAGGTCTTTCACTGCAGTCATAGCATTTTCATGCTATGCTTTCCAGCTTTACTAGGGAATTGTAGGTGTGATAGCTTCCCATTGCTTACCACACCAGTGAAGGATGATGATGATAATGATAAGGATGATGATGATGGTCATATGATTTTCCGGGACCATTTGGGCCTTTAAGTTTTCCTGACATTTGTCTTACAGGTGAGGAAAAAATATGGCAAGAAAAATAAAAGAATATGAAAAATGGGAACTTTATATAAATATAGAGAAAACTAAATATCTGTGTATAGGAAAAGAAATGGAAAATATAGTAGTAGTCTAATGCCCATTAGCTTGGATGTGTCCCATTTGCTTTCTTGCTTCCAAATAGAGTCCTGCCAGAGTTCTTGTAGGTGACATCTTCAGAGCTTCACAGCTAGCAAGATGATCTTTGTTCATGGTAGTGTTATTGTCTTGGCACAGGATACAATTTGGAGAGTTGAAGATTCCAACTTTATGGAGGTGTGCTGCCAGGTAGTCATGGCTTGTTAACAGTCTGAATGTTGCTACTGCTTCGTGTCTTGGTTGTTCAGGTATTAAGTTTTTATTCTGCGAGATAGCTGCCCATGGTTTCTCATTACTTTGTGATTTGAAGTACTCCATCAGTTCTGTCTGGAAGTTTCTTTTAATTACAATGGAAAATATAAATTTCAAAAATGGACAAGAACTAAAATCTAGTACTGAATGCACTTGCTTAGGATAACACAGTGGAAATTAAAAATAGAATCGCACAAACAAAACAAGCAATAAATGCTTTAAACTCTGTTTTGTGGAGCAAAAAATATTATAAAAAAATAGAAAATTACAAATATATCAAACCATAGCTCAGAGCATTTTAACAAATGGTGTTGAAGTTTGGCAAATTCCTACCAGGGAAATGAAAATAATTTTAAGTACAGAAATTGATGTTTTAAGAAGATCAGCTGAAAAATCTAGAATGGATAGAATACTAAATAAAGAAATAAGGCAAATTATGGGTGTACAAGAGGAGCCAGACATCATAGACATTATAGAAAAGAAAAGATTACAATGGTATGGCCATGTCAAAAGAATGCCAGAGCAAAGATTGCCTAAAATTGTTATGGAATGGATCCCAATGGAAAGGAGGAAGAGAGGAAGACTGAAGAAAACTTGGATAGAAAGTGTACAAGCAGCTATGAATATCAGATGATTGGAGGAAGATCAATGGATAGACAGAGAGGAATGGTGTTTGGTTTCCGGAAGATGGTGGCAGCTGTCATGACACCAGATGATGATGATTATGAAAAATTATTTATTTTCAGTTTGTTATAAACTTATACTAAATAATAAATTCCATAAAGAAAATACAAAATATATAAATTTCACAACTAATATCATGAACACAGTTTTTAAATCTGTGACCTTGATACCTGACAAAAAGTTGCTTTTGTGATGAAGAATAAAACACAGTAAATGAGACTACATGGCTACAATAGACTAAAAGATAATGGAAGTAGATAATTATACATATAAATCTATGTTACCTGATTATAAACAATTAATCTTCACTCCTTTATACTAACTAAAGATTTGTGAAATATACATCAGACCACAGAAATATTAAGCAATATTCCATGCAAAATCCTTAAAAAGGAATCTGGTAATAATAGCACCAATAAAGACATTCACAACCCTTCCACTCTTATAATTATGTATAAATATTAAAGGACAACAGTGCCAGAAACAACACAAAATTAAATTACAAACTATATACAATGTTTTAAAAGATACCTCTGATAATGTACAACAAGTAACAAAGAATAATTAATCATAAGTAATGCCACAAGTGATTTCCAAATTTATCTAGAGAATTTGGAAATCAAGAGTGGTATTTGTTAGGACTATTTAACGAATAAAATGAAGCTCTTTACTAAAAAACAATTATTTGAATATAGTTACCAGTGTTTTAAAATATTTATATAGTTAATGTAAATGGCGATGTTTGAAAACAAATTAGAAATGTGAGGTTATGTATAATCACTGCAACTCGATCATATTATTTATTGCCAAATAGGATCGCAATATTGTAAGAATGCACTCTAGTGGAGAAATAATGAAACACATCAAACTATTATAATCAACATTATAGGTTAATCATTTATATTTTGAATAAACAACTCAGTAAAATCACTGAAACTATTCATTATTTGCTATATTCAATGTATTTGTTGGAGAAAAATAATGGTCTAACCTGTTCAAAATATTAAAAAAGGAGGAGCTTTCTTTATCACAAAAGCAGGAGCTGATAAAGAGAAATCGATAAAGAGCGAGGTGAAACATGACTGTCATTGGTGTAAAACAGAATTCATTGAAACGTGATTGGTCATTGACTACCATTTGCGACATGAGTTAAATAGTAAAGGGAAATTCATGGGAAGTAACACTATGAGGTGAATATTAATATGTACCTCAAATAATTAAAACATTTTGTCTGTTTATTCTTACCTCTTAGGGTCCTATGTTAGAACATTACTCTCTACTCAAATTACTTCCAATCACTAGTGAGCTGATTCACCGTGAGCAATTGCTGAGAACGAATTAACGGCCGACTTATCGGTCATGCATGAGAGTCGACATTTTCGTAATATTGGCAATGAATTACCCAGAATTCTCAGCGATAAAACCACTTCCGTTATTTTCGTCTGCTATAGAGGAATGCATTTATGCTTGCATCCCGCAAATAATACCGTATACAAACACGTCTGCGACACGCAATATTACGCCGATTCTCCTGTTCTTCCAGTTGAATTCTTTGGTAGACTCTATCAAATTCCTCTTCTCCGTGTATACCGAAAACATGATCGAAGTTTTCAAGGTCCGACATCTTGGATAAATGTTGGATAAAGCAGCAAAGTACATCGATTACCATCGGTTCCCGTCGGTTCCCTTCGGGATTTTAATTTGAGTTGCTCATTTAAGCTACCTCCGCAGGTAGCTTACAAATTTAACCAATTATTATCGCATGAACAGATTTCTGAGTAAGCAAAATCGTATTAGCATACAACTTGCTCAGCAGAGAAGGCATTTTACTGTCTAATGCGTCCAAACATGCGACCCTTAGAGTTGTTTTTGTCGAACATATGTTTTAAAACATGTCCAAGAACAAATCAACATTAATATTGAGGTAAGATGATCAGACTGAAAATAATTTAATTAAAATAACCTCAAAATATCACTTCCTAAAATTAAATATTCCTTAATTGTTTTTGTATCAGAAATTCAAAAAAAAAGTTTGACTCATTTTCAGTCAGATATAGAACTTGTTACTGCAGTCCATTTTAATTCTCAACTTAACTTAAGCTAAACCCTGTACATAAAGTTCATATATTTACAATCACATAGATATTATATACATAGACAAGTACACATGTATCACACATAAGTATAACAAACAAGTCATTCCAAAATTCATGCATATTAACTAAGCAATGTGAATCCTGCATGATCTTTTTTTTCCACAGTAACAAAAGATGCTTTTGAACTAAATACAATGGAACATCAATTACCCAAACAAATATAATAGTCACAATGCAGATATTTCACTGTTTGGACAAACGAACGTAAAAATGAGTATATAAATACATTATAAAGGTTTTTTATCATTAAAATATGCATAAATATATGAAAACATTAAGTTATGTAGTGGAAAATAACACTATGAGGTTTTATTTTTATATTTAAATTAAAATTGTGAAGTTGAAAAATCAGCAATTGCGGCACATAGTTTGCTAGAACATCATAAAATTGAAAAAGAAGCAAAACTTTTGAAACAATTGGATAAACTGTTGGAATTGACAATTTGGGAAAAGATATTCATTCAGAAGAATAAATATTGATCTATGAACTTCGATATTCCGGTGGATAAAAATTTAATTACAAAGTTTATAATCCCAACGAAAGATGGCAGCACATGAGGTGATGTCCTTAGAGAAATCAACAACTAGATAATTTCATCAGTGGAAGCCATGACTGAAGAGGGACAAGATATTGTCTGAAACCGCTGGTATCAAAGAAATTTGAAATTATATGAGGTGAGCCGTTAAAAATGTGTTCACCACTCACTATTATTAATAAAACTATGAGGTTTATTTAATTAATTTTGAGATTTGTGACTCACCTCATATCTGCAGAAATCAATCTACAAGAGAGAAAACTGCTGGACGCAGTTGATATCATGGTGTTGCATTGAGAATGTCACAAATGCAGTGACGAAAACCTGGGTTTGTATGGAAGTCAAGAAATATGAGGTGAGTCAAAAAACAACTCAAAATTAATATGAAAACATGTCACATACCAGTAGCTATGTCACACTTGAATGGCTGTACTAAAAAGTTGAAAACTGGAATGGGATTTTCCACAAACAATAAACATTCTAAATGAGAGAGTAGTTAATTCACAGAAAATAGTTTTCATCAAGACTTAATGATAGCAGATAAATAATTAATGATTATAATCAATAGAATCGATTCAAAAGGAATTTTTGAGAAGGGTCTGTTAAGATAATATCACATTCTTGACATTATTTAAAATATCATTGTAACACTATTATTCCTGCCAATAGCAGACTTTCTTAACATGTTTTAGAAAGAAATAAATATGTATTGCACTTATATATTTTAAAAAATAATAATTTAAACATTTAGAAAAAATATGAGTTCTGATTTATAATTTTTTTGGAAAATTGACATTCAAATAGTCAATGTTCCATGATTATATTATTTTTGGTCTGAACATCTTACCTCAATATTAATGTTGATTTGTTCTTGGACATGTTTCAAAACAATTCTGTTTTATCGTCAGCTTTCCCAGACTGGTTTTTTTTTATGTTGCACCACCTGGATGTCGATGTCAGCTCCATCCTGTGGTTGGCCAAAGAACCTCCAAACAAGGTCACCACAGGATGGAGCTGACATCGACATCCAGGTGGTGCAACATAAAAAAAAACAGTCTGGGAAAGCTGACGATAAAACAGAATTGTTTTGAAACATGTCCAAGAACAAATCAACATTAATATTGAGGTAAGATGTCCAGACCAAAAATAATATAATTAAAATAACCTCAAAATATAACTTCCTAAAATTAAATATTAATGTTCCATGATATTTGTAATTCGATCTAATTCCCTCATTATTACTTCCAATAACACATTAATCAATGCTGACAAAATTGAGAAATTAAAAATGTGTTAAACAAAATTTTACCAATACTTTATCTACTTTTATCCAAGATTCACAAAAGATAGTACACATGCAAAAATTCCAGAACACACTACATACACAGAAGGTATTTTAAAAAAACTCTCATAAAATATTGCTATTTTTTTTAAGGGAAGCAATATACAAAAAGATGCACGTAAATAGTATGACAAATAAGTTGCAAAGTACTAACAAGGAATCTGAAATGCTTAGTTATTTCAGGAGATATTATTTGCTATTAAATGTTTGGGTGGATATGTTTTTTTTCACCCATTACATTTTTGAGCATTGGGTTCCATACTAGGCAGATAGATGGTGTCAATATTCAATTTTCAATCTATGTACCACCTTGGCTAGATGAAGCGTACATGCAGTTGTGTTGAGAGAGTTATTTTAAAACACTATGTACATTCCAGTCTTATTTACAATATATTTTGTTATATTGTTTTTAGGAAAACATGAAAAAGGTAGATCAGTTTTCTCAAATAGAATTAAAAACAGACATAATTTATGTTCAAAGTTAAAATTGGGAAACACATTATGAGGTTCTTAATTAATAAATTAATGAGTCATTTTAACATCTTACCTCATATTTCATGTTTTATCAAACACGGTAACTATAGTTTTCAAATGATCTTGTCATTCATTTTCAACTGCCATTATGACTACCGGATATTCGTTGGAATCTCCCTCTATAACGTTGCCATCTGGTGTTGATTTGACGAACTTCAAGATATCGTTGCCATCTGGTATTGATTTGATGAACTTCGAGATGAGGTCACGTTCATCCGGAATGTCGAAATTCATAGATTTAAATTTGTTCTTCTGTATAAATATTTTCTCCCAAACTGTCAAATCCAAAGGTTTTTCCAAATGTTTTAGAAGTTTAGCTTCTTTTTCAATTCTATGACCTTCCAACAAACTATGTGCTGCAATAGCTGATTTTTCAATTTCACCATTTTTAATATTTCTCATCTCGAAGTTCATCAAATAAATACCAGATGGCAACGATATCTCGAAGTTCGTCAAATCAACATCAGATGGCAACGTTATAGAGGGAGATTCTAACGAATATCCGGTAGTCATAATGGCGGTTGAAAATGAATGACAAGATCATTTGAAAACTATAGTTACCGTGTTTGATAAAACATGAAATATGAGGTAAGATTTAAGGTAGAATATGTTTATCACTCACCTCATTTTGTTCTTCTTATTTGATTATAAACTAGTTTCGGAACATAGTTTCTGTTCCATCCTCAGTATCATCACGACCGTTGTTCTGTCGTCTTGAAGAGTTGTCCTCTTCAAGACGACAGAACAACGGTCGTGATGATACTGAGGATGGAACAGAAACTATGTTCCAAAACTAGTTCATAATCAAATAAGAAGAACAATATGAGGTGAGTGATAAACATATTCTACCTTAATGAATATACCTCATAGTGAGAATTCCTAAAATAAGTAATGAGGTAAGATGTTAAAATGACTCCTTAATTTAATAATTTATGTCTTCAGCCTAAATCACATGATACTTAATTTTATTACACTACCTTAAAAAAGCATGGGATGGGGCAACAGCTCTGAATAGCTAAACTCAACTGAACTTTTCTTCTTCTTTTTTTTTTATAAATTTATCACGCACAATGAAAGATGAATTAATATTGGAAAAGAAAAATGTATTTAACTTTTATAGGAATTAATCACTATGAGGTTTAATTTATGGTGAAATTAAATGTTTCTTATCTCCCCTCATATCGTCACTTAAGAAACAATACCGCGTAACTGACACTTTTAGTGAAATTGACATTTTTATACTGTTAGCATCACGGAAGAAGTGTGCTCAGTTCTAACATAGATTGGGATGCAATTTTGTACCATTACCTTGCTAAACTTATAGATACAAAGGTTTCAATGCATAGGTACTAAGGGGAAAAGTAAACAGTTTTTTGTTTCTCGTGTAAAATGTTCATTTTGTTAGTTACGCAGTATTGTTTCTTAAGCGACGATATAAATTTTCTAAGTAGATCGTGATTTCAAGACCACAACAGTCTCATCGTCAGCACTTTGTTGGCGACAGATGTTATGTCGATTGGAAGAAACACTTTCGCGAAATTGCGATCTACTTAGAAAATTTATATGAGGAGAGGTAAGAAACATTTAATTTCACCAGAAAAATGTATGCCTAAACTGGGAATTGAACTCAATGTCACTGGTTCTATGCACCAGCACATTTAACCACTGTGCAACTTAGACATCTCAATTTAAATGGGAATTTTTCTCTCTCTTATACAATACCGAGTGTCCGAGACCAAAAACATTTGTTCTACTGCCATCTGGCAGCTTCTTATTCAAGAAGACTTTTAATGGAATTTTAACATTAATTTTATAGCTTCTATATTTTTATAATTTTGTCTGTTAACATACGATAGTAACAAGATCAACCAAACTGACACTCAAGAATTAACAATGTATAAGAGAAAAATTTGCATTTATAATGGAGTGCTCAGGTAGCTTGAATTGAGAATAGAAGATTTTTCCCATTTTATTTTAACATTTTTAACTATGATGTTTTTATTATTAATTTAACATTTCTCAATGAAAGATAAATTAAATTTGAAGAGAAAAATTTTCGCCTAGACCGGGACTCGAACCCGGGACCCTTGGCTTTCCGGGCCAAGTGCTCTACCAACTGAGCTACCGAGGCGAGTTACGATCTTCAAATTTAATTTATCTTTCATTGAGAAATGTTAAATTAATAATAAAAACATCATTAGAGGCCTTACTGGCTTTTAAAGTAATGTTAAATTTCCAATAAATGTCTTCTTAACTAAGAAGCCGCCATTTGCAAAGATAGAAACAATGGTTTCAAAAGCATTTGGCGATAGGGAATTACAACGTATATAAGAGAAAAATTTGCGTCTAGATCGTAACTCGCCTCGGTAGCTCAGTTGGTAGAGCACTTGGCCCGGAAAGCCAAGGGTCCCGGGTTCGAGTCCCGGTCTAGGCGAAAATTTTTCTCTTCAAATTTTTAACTATGTCTAATATTCCTAATTTTTCATTAGGTTGAATTATTTTTTAAAAAAAAACGTTTATAACAATTATATTAATTTTTTTGTATGAAGTATATTTTTTATTTTTTGTGATATGAATGATACAAATTGGTTCTATTTAATTTTTTTTTTAAATATATTATTTTCCGATTTTTTAATAAAAACTCCGGTTGAAATCAATTTTCTTTCCAAAAAATTAAAGGGAATCAATTTTCTTATATTAGCGATTAAAGAAAAAGGAAATTGATATATTCTTTTATACAAAACTTACTTTTATTTATTTCATTAAATTAATGAATCTTTTTTTTCCAATAAAAAAATAATCCTTCTTCTTCTTCTTCCTTCCAAGTATTAGGCCAAGGCCTGTTACGATCCTATAGAAAATTTTCCCTCCAGCGTTTTGATCCTTCCAGGAAATTCTCGTATAAGACTTGAAAGCATAATAATAGTCCCTTCGATTGGTTGCTGGCCAAAGGAAGGCAAGACCAGTGATGGGGCTGCCATCTTATAGCCTCTGGTCAGGCTTTTCTGGAGAAGAAAAGAAAATAAGGGAAAGAAGAAATGGAAGAAAGGAAAGACTTCCTAGCCCTCGGATGCCCTAATAGCATCGGAGTCGAAAAAAACAAGAGTTAACCAAGAGAGGTTAGATAGTAAAGTTAAAGGAGTGCAAAACACAAGTAAGTGGAAGAAATGTTTTGCTCAGCTTGGGCACCTTGTGGTCGCCATCCACATATCCCCTAGACGAGGACCCCTATTAAATATATTTGAAAAAATATGCCTAATCTCATTTCTTTTTTTGTCATAAAAACGATAAAAAGTGCAAATAAAAAATGTATAATAGGTAGAGCATTGGTATAGAAAGCCAAAGGTCCTGGGTTCAAACCCCAGTCCAGAACACACAATTTTTCTCTTCAAATATAAACTCAACTTATTACTGTCATATGTTAGCAGAAAATATATGAGTAACATTGTAAATAATAATTAAATGAATCGTGATTTTTTCTTACCTCATACATCTATGTTTCTTTAAACACAGCACTGCAGTATCGGCGACACTTTGTCGTCATCGTCAGCTGTTTTCACTGACGATGACGACAAAGTGTCGCCGATACTGCAGTGCTGTGTTTAAAGAAACATAGATGTATGAGGTAAGAAAAAATCACGATTCATTTAATTATTATTAATTGAACCTCATAATGTTAAAAATTCCCAAATTTAATATATAAATATAACATTGTAAATTTTGGCTTCAATTTTCTATTTCTCAATTCAAGTAGCTACTCTTGTTCTGACAAAGCTGAGTGAATCCTATTCCAAACCTTTAATTAAAGAAAAGCGTATGTGATGTATATGGGTGTACTCTCGTGACAGAGTGAGACAAAAAGAGTACCAAATCATACTCACTATCCAGTGCAATTTTAATAACTGGAACCTAAATTTTTATTTGGAATTTAGATCCCATTTAGCTGTTTTATTATACTAAAACTGAGTTGCCAACTTATTTTAGTTCTGACTTAACTCGGATCCAATTACTTCAACAACAAATGGCAGAAACTAGACTAGAAGAAGATTATAACAATACCAAATTAGGTAGATAATATTTTTGATTAAATTAAAATGTTTCATACCTCTCCACGTATCCAGTCTTCTAAGTAGATCTCGATTTCAAACCCTTCGTGACTTCATCTTCAATACTTTCTTGACGACTGACGTTATGTCAATCAAAAGAACTACTTTAACAAGAAATGGAGAAAACAGGAAAGAATACACATATAGATAACTATATTAGAGCTTTGGATTCAACCAATTTGCTCACAAAGAGGCAGTGTTCAATAGTTTGAACATAGATTAGTAATTTCAAAATACAATAGGAAGTAACATTAAGAGGTATTTATATTAATAAATGAGTTGGAGAAAATGTTTTAACATCTCACCTCACAAAGTTACGTGTCTTCACGATACCGGTTTCAAAAGTATAGTATTACTTCCATCTTCAGTCAAATTTAAACTCAGTTAAGATGGAAGTGATACTATACTTCTGAAACCGGTATCGTGAAGACACGCAACTTTGTGAGGTGAGATGTTAAAACATTTTCTCCAACTCATTTATTAAAATAAATACCTCATAGTGTTTCCTCCCACTGTAAATTTAATTAAATTAAGAGGTTTGTTTAATAATCAGGGTTGACAACATGAGAAAATTCAATCTGTAATCGCTGACGATGGGGCTAAGAAGCTCTGAAACACATATTCGACAAAAACAACTCTTAAGAGGTAAGAATGAATAGACAAAATGTTTTAATTATAGATTAGTAAATATACCTACATAATTAATGTTGCAATAGAAAAAGGTTTTGAAGAAAATATGGTATACAAGAAAATAAATAAATTTAAAAGACAAAAATTAATTAATGAAAGCACACTTATAAAACAAACAGAAAAAAAATAAAATTCAAGAAATTCACTTACTATTCATTAAAACACCACAAGTTTCAAAAAATTTTCAAAAAGTTTAATACAAGATTGGCACCAAAGAACGAATACACCCTAAATAGGATAATTAAAACCAATAAAAATTTAAAAAATTGAAGAACAAAACAAATCAGGAATTTATCAGATCAAATGCAGGGATTGTGACAAAATTTACATAAGAAAAATAAAAATAAATTTGAAAACAAGGGTGAAAGAACAACTTAGAAATGTCAAAAATGGTGAAGTGGAAAAGTCAGCAGTAGCTGCTCATGCTTGGTCCAAAAAACATCTAATTGAATCAAAAACCAGTCTAATTAAACAAACAGAAAAACTAAAAGAACTGACAGTTTGGGAAAAAATCCACATTCAAAAAAACAAGAAAGAAAAACCTATGAACTTCGAAATTCCCGCAGATTCTGAATGGATCCTGATGAACGTGACCTCATCTCAAAGTTCATCAAATCAACACTAGATGGCAACGTTATTGATGGAGATTCCAACGATTCCAATGAAAATCCGGTAGTCATAATGTCGGTTGAAAATGAGAGAGATCCTTCTCTTGAAAACTTGTTCCCGAGTTTCAAGAAACATAAATTATGAGGTAAGATGTAAAAAATGACTCATTAATTTAAGACTTAATTTAATAGACTGGTTATGAGGAGAGGTATGAAAATTTTAATTAATCTTATATACCAGTGCTTGATTTCTTAATTATATTATTAATTTTCTGGCTAAAATTTTAATTAATCTTATATACCAGTGCTTGATTTCTTAATTATATTATTAATTTTCTGGCTAAAATTTTAATTAATCTTATATACCAGTGCTTGATTTCTTAATTATATTATTAATTTTCTGGCTAAAATTTTAATTAATCTTATATACCAGTGCTTGATTTCTTAATTATATTATTAATTTTCTGGCTAAAATTTTAATTAATCTTATATACCAGTGCTTGATTTCTTAATTATATTATTAATTTTCTGGCTAAAATTTTAATTAATCTTATATACCAGTGCTTGAGTTCTTAATTATATTATTAATTTTCTGGCTAAAATTTTAATTAATCTTATATACCAGTGCTTGATTTCTTAATTATATTATTAATTTTCTGGCTAAAATTTTAATTAATCTTATATACCAGTGCTTGATTTCTTAATTATATTATTAATTTTCTGGCTAAAAATTTTAATTAATCTTATATACCAGTGCTTGATTTCTTAATTATATTATTAATTTTCTGGCTAAAATTTTAATTAATCTTATATACCAGTGCTTGATTTCTTAATTATATTATTAATTTTCTGGCTAAAATTTTAATTAATCTTATATACCAGTGCTTGATTTCTTAATTATATTATGAATTTTCTGGCTAAAAATTTAATTAATCTTATATACCAGTGCTTGATTTCGTAATTATATTATTAATTTTCTGGCTAAAATTTTAATTAATCTTATATACCAGTGCTTGATTTCTTAATTATATTATTAATTTTCTGGCTAAAATTTTAATTAATCTTATATACCAGTGCTTGATTTCTTAATTATATTATTAATTTTCTGGCTAAAATTTTAATTAATCTTATATACCAGTGCTTGATTTCTTAATTATATTATTAATTTTCTGGCTAAAATTTTAATTAATCTTATATACCAGTGCTTGATTTCTTAATTATATTATTAATTTTCTGGCTAAAATTTTAATTAATCTTATACTACCAGTGCTTGAATTTCTTAATTATATTATTAATTTTCTGGCTAAAAATTTTAATTAATCTTATATACCAGTGCTTGATTTCGTAATTATATTATTAATTTTCTGGCTAAAATTTTAATTAATCTTATATACCAGTGCTTGATTTCTTAATTATATTATTAATTTTCTGGCTAAAAATTTTAATTAATCTTATATACCAGTGCTTGATTTCTTAATTATATTATTAATTTTCTGGCTAAAATTTTAATTAATCTTATATACCAGTGCTTGATTTCTTAATTATATTATAATTTTCTGGCTAAAATTTTAATTAATCTTATATACCAGTGCTTGATTTCTTAATTATATTATTAATTTTCTGGCTAAAATTTTAATTAATCTTATATACCAGTGCTTGATTTCTTAATTATATTATTAATTTTCTGGCTAAAATTTTAATTAATCTTATATACCAGTGCTTGATTTCTTAATTATATTATTAATTTTCTGGCTAAAATTTTAATTAATCTTATATACCAGTGCTTGATTTCTTAATTATATTATTAATTTTCTGGCTAAAATTTTAATTAATCTTATATACCAGTGCTTGATTTCTTAATTATATTATTAATTTTCTGGCTAAAATTTTAATTAATCTTATATACCAGTGCTTGATTTCTTAATTATATTATTAATTTTCTGGCTAAAATTTTAATTAATCTTATATACCAGTGCTTGATTTCTTAATTATATTATTAATTTTCTGGCTAAAATTTTAATTAATCTTATATACCAGTGCTTGATTTCTTAATTATATTATTAATTTTCTGGCTAAAATTTTAATTAATCTTATATACCATGGCTTGATTTCTTAATTATATTATTATTTTCTGGCTAAAATTTTAATTAATCTTATATATCCAGTGCTTGATTTCTTATTTATTATATTATTAATTTTCTGGCTAAAAATTTTAATTAATCTTATATACCAGTGCTTGATTTCTTAATTATATTATTAATTTTCTGGCTAAAATTTTAATTAATCTTATATACCAGTGCTTGATTTCTTAATTATATTATTAATTTTTCTGGCTAAAATTTTAATTAATCTTATATACCAGTGCTTGATTTCTTAATTATATTATTAATTTTCTGGCTAAAATTTTAATTAATCTTATATACCAGTGCTTGATTTCTTAATTATATTATTAATTTTCTGGCTAAAATTTTAATTAATCTTATATACCAGTGCTTGATTTCTTAATTATATTATTAATTTTCTGGCTAAAATTTTAATTAATCTTATATACCAGTGCTTGATTTCTTAATTATATTATTAATTTTCTGGCTAAAATTTTAATTAATCTTTTCATATACCAGTGCTTGATTTCTTAATTATATTATTAATTTTCTGGCTAAAATTTTAATTAATCTTATATACCAGTGCTTGATTTCTTAATTATATTATTAATTTTCTGGCTAACAATTTTAATTAATCTTATATACCAGTGCTTGATTTCTTAATTATATTATTAATTTTCTGGCTAAAATTTTAATTAATCTTATATACCAGTGCTTGATTTCTTAATTATATTATTAATTTTCTGGCTAAAATTTTAATTAATCTTATATACCAGTGCTTGATTTCTTAATTATATTATTAATTTTCTGGCTAAAATTTTAATTAATCTTATATACCAGTGCTTGATTTCTTAATTATATTATTAATTTTCTGGCTAAAATTTTAATTAATCTTATATACCAGTGCTTGATTTCTTAATTATATTATTAATTTTCTGGCTAAAATTTTATATTAATCTTATATACCAGTGCTTGATTTCTTAATTATATTATTAATTTTCTGGCTAAAATTTTAATTAATCTTATATACCAGTGCTTGATGTTCTTAATTATATTATTAATTTTCTGGCTAAAATTTTAATTAATCTTATATACCAGTGCTTGATTTCTTAATTATATTATTAATTTTCTGGCTAAATTTTAATTAATCTTATATACCAGTGCTGGATTTCTTAATTATATTATTAATTTTCTGGCTAAAATTTTAATTAATCTTATATACCAGTGCTTGATTTCTTAATTATATTATTAATTTTCTGGCTAAAAATTTTAATTAATCTTATATACCAGTGCTTGATTTCTTAATTATATTATTAATTTTCTGGCTAAAATTTTAATTAATCTTATATACCAGTGCTTGATTTCTTAATTATATTATTAATTTTGCTGGCTAAAATTTTAATTAATCATTATATACCAGTGCTTGATTTCTTAATTATATTATTAATTTTCTGGCTAAAATTTTAATTAATCTTATATACCAGTGCTTGATTTCTTAATTATATTATTAATTTTCTGGGCTAAAATTTTAATTAATCTTATATACCAGTGCTTGATTTCTTAATTATATTATTAATTTTCTGGCTGAAAATTTTAATTAATCTTATATACCATGTGCTTGATTTCTTAATTATATTATTAATTTTCTGGCTAAAATTTTAATTAATCTTATATACCAGTGCTTGATTTCTTAATTATATTATTAATTTTCTGGCTAAAATTTTAATTAATCTTATATACCAGTGCTTGATTTCTTAATTATATTATTTAATTTTCTGGCTAAAATTTTAATTAATCTTATATACCAGTGCTTGATTTCTTAATTATATTATTAATTTTCTGGACGTAAAATTTTAATTAATCTTATATACCAGTGCTTGACTTCTTATCTAATATATTATTAATTTTCTGGCTAAAATTTTAATTAATCTTATATACCAGTGCTTGATTTCTTAATTATATTATTAATTTTCTGGCTAAAATTTTAATTAATCTTATATACCAGTGCTTGATTTCTTAATTATATTATTAATTTTCTGGCTAAAATTTTAATTAATCTTATATACCAGTGCTTGATTTCTTAATTATATTATTAATTTTCTGGCTTAAAATTTTAATTAATCTTATATACCAGTGCTTGATTTCTTAATTATATTATTAATTTTCTGGCTAAAAATTTTAATTAATCTTATATACCAGTGCTTGATTTCTTAATTATATATGATTAATTTTCTGGCTAAAATTTTAATTAATCTTATATACCAGTGCTTGATTTCTTAATTTATATTATTAATTTTCTGGCTAAAATTTTAATTAATCGTTATATTACCAGTGCTTGATTTCTTAATTATATTATTAATTTTCTGGCTAAAAAGTTTAATTAATCTTATAATACCAGTGCTTGATTTTCTTAATTATATTATTAATTTTCTGGCTAAAATTTTAATTAATCTCTATACACGTGCTTGATTTCTTATTATATTATTAATTTTTGGCTAAAATTTTAAATTAATCTATATACCAGTGTTGATTTCTTATTTATATTATAATTTCTGGCTAAAATTTTAATTAATCTTATATACCAGTGCTTGATTCTTAATTATATTATTAATTTTCTGGCTAATTAATTTTATTAATCTTATATACCAGTGCTTGATTTCTTAATTTATTTATTATCTTTTCTGGCTAAAATTTAATTAATCTTAATACCAGTGCTTGATTTCTTAATTATATTATTAATTTTCTGGCTAAAATTTTAATTAATCTTATATACCAGTGCTTGATTTCTTAATTATATTATTATTTTCTGCTAAAATTTTAATTAATCTTATATACCAGTGCTTGATTTCTTAATTATTATTATTATTTTTCTGGCTAAAAAATTTTAATTACTCTTATATGCCATGCTTGATTTCTTAATTATATTATTAATTTTCTGGCTAAATTTTAATTAATCTTATATACCAGTGGCTTGATTTCTAATTATATTATTATTTTTTGGCTTAAAAGTTTTAATTAATCTTATATACCAGTGCTTGATTTCTTAATTATATATTAATTTTCTGGCTTAAAATTTTAATTAATCTGATATACAGTGCTGATTCTTATTATATTATTAATTTTCTGGCTAAAATTTTTATTAATCTATATACCAGTGCTTGATTTCTTAATTATATTTTATTTTTCTGGTCAAAAATTTTAATTAATCTTATATCCATGCTTGATTTCTTAATTATATTATTAATTTTTGGCTAATTTTAATTAATCTATATACAGCTGATTTCTAATTTATTATTAATTTTTGGCTTACAAATTTTAATTATCTATATACCAGTGCTGATTTCAATTATATATAATTTTCTGGCTTAAAATTTTAATTAATCTATATACCGTGTTTGATTTCTTATTATTTATTAATTTTCTGGCTAAATTTTCATTAATTTTATATACAGTGTTGATTTCTTAATTATTTAATTTTCTGGCTAAAATTTTAATTAATGTTATATACCAGTGCTTGATTTCTAATTTATTATTAATTTTTGGGCTTAAATTTACTTAATCTATATACAGCTGATTCTTAATTTATTATTAATTTTCTGGCTCTCAAATTTAATTATCTTATATACCCGTGCTTATTTTAATTATATTATAATTTTCTGGCTAAAATTTTTAATTAATCTTATACCCGTGCTTGGTTTTGTTATTTTTTATTAATTTTCTGGCTAAATTTTAATTAATTTTAATACAGGTTGATTTCTTAATTATTTAATTTTCTGGCTAAAATTTTAATTATGTTATATACCAGTGCTTGATTCTAATTTTTATTAATTTTCTGGCTAAAAGTTTACTTAATCTTATATACCAGTGCTGATTCTTAATTATATTAATTTTCTGCTTCAACTTTAATTATCTTATATACCCGTGCTTTATCTTACTTATATTATTATTTTCGGGCTAAAATTTTTAATTTTTCTTAATATCAGTGTGTCTTGATTTTAATTCTTATTAATTTTTGGCTAAAATTTAAGTAATCTTATTACCAGGCTTGATTTCTTAATTCTTTATTAATTTCTGGCTAAAATTTTAATTATCTTAATACCAGTGCTTGATTTCTTCTTTATTAATTTTCTGCCTATAAAATTTTAATTATTCTTATATACAGTGTTGATTCTAATTATATTATATTTTCTGCTAAACTTTAATTATCTTATTACAGTGCTGATTTCATTATATATTATTTTCTGGCTAAATTTTAATTAATCTTATATACCAGTGTGATTTTTAATTTATTAATTTTTGGCTAAAATTTATAATTTATCTACCAGGCTTGATTTCTTAATTCTTTATTAATTTCTGGCTAAAATTTTTAATTAATCTTACTATTAGTGCTTGATTCTCATTATTATTATTTTTATGGTTAAATTTTAATTATTCTTATATACCGTGTTGATTTATTTATATTATAATTTTCTGCTAAAATTTAATTATCTTATTACCGTGCTGATTCAATATATATTATTTTCTGGCTAAATTTTAATTAATCTTATATACCAGTGTGATTTCTTAATTATATATTAATTTTCTGGCTATAATTTATAATTTATCTACCAGTGCTTGATTTTTAATATATTATTAATTTTTGGCTAAAATTTTTACTTACTCTTATATTAGTGCTTGATTCTAATATATATTAATTTTCTGGCTAAATTTTAATTAATCTTATATACCGTGTTGATTTCTTAATTATTATAATTTTCTGCTAAAATTTAATTAATCTTATATACCCGTGCTTGATTCTAATTATATTATTAATTTTCTGGCTAAAATTTTAATTAATCTATATACCAGTGCTGATGTCTTAATTATTTATTAATTTTCTGGCTAAATTTTAATTATCTTATATACCAGTGCTTGATTTTTAATATATTATTAATTTTCTGGCTATACTTTTTAATTACTCTATACCAGTGCTTGATTTTTAATTATATATTAATTTTCTGGCCTACACTTTTTAAGTATTATTTACCCCAGTGTTGATTTCTTAATTATATATTAATTTCTGGATAAATTTAATTAATCTTCTATACCAGTGCTGATTCTTCTTATATTATAATTTCTGGCTAAAATTTTAATTAATCTATATACAGTGCTTGATTCTATTATTTATTAATTTTCTGGCTAAAATTTAATTATTATTATACCAGTGCTTGATTCTTTAATTATTTATTAATTTTTGGCTAAAATTTTTATTAATTATATACCAGTGCTGATTTATTAATATATTCTTAATTTTCTGGCTAATTTTAATTCATCTATTTACCAGGCTTGATTTCTTAATTATATTATAATTTTTGGCTAAATTTAATTAATCTTCTCTACCAGTGTTGATTTCTTCTTATATTATAATTTATGGCTAAAATTTTAATTAATCTATATACAGTGCTTGATTCTATGATATATTAATTTTCTGGCTAAAATTTAATTAATATTATATACGTGTTGATTATTTCTTAATTATTTATTATTTTCGGCTAAAATTTTTATTAATTTATATACCAGTGCTGATTTCTTAATATATTCTTAATTTTCTGGATAATTTTAATTAATCTATATACCGGCTTGATTTCTTAATTATATTATAATTTTTGGCTAATTTAATTAATCTTATCTACCAGTGTTGATTTCTTAATATATTATTATTTGTGGCTAAAATTTTAATTAATCTTATATACCGTGCTGATTTCTTAATTCATATTTGATTTTCTGGCTTAAATGTTAATTAATATTTTATACCAGTGCTTGATTTCTTAATTATATTATTATTTTCTGGCCGAAATTTAATACTCTGTATACAGTGCTTGATTTCTTAATATATTTTAATTTTCGGGCTAAATTTTTAGATTAATTCTTGACAAAAAAATGTTGTGCCAATAGTACTAAAGGTGTATCTAAATATGGCTAGGTTGATCGGTTGTTTGGATGTGAAAAATTACCATTCAGGGACAATATGAAATTACCATGGAAAGGAGCAATAATCAATTACAACAATGTAGTAAAACAAAACAGGTCATTAGTCGA